>JAGXCT010036912.1:59185-129282 GCA_022495035.1 Philopotamus ludificatus | reverse complement strand
TATTACGACCAAATTATGAAGCATATCATGAGTAACTATTTTTATTCTTAGATAAAGCCATTTTTAAAACAAATGTTAAGGTATTGTCGAAGAATTAATCAACATCTTGACTCGAAATGTTTGGGGTATATTTTTATACAATCATTTCATACAAAATCAGCCAGAACCGTTGGTTTCGAGCCGCCGTGACGGATGGCGCCTGTGGGGGGCTACACGTCACCTGCGACCCTGAGGAAACTTCAGGTGGTACAGAATATTATTCTGCGGAGAGCCACAGGCGCCATGGTTCGTCCGAAATACAATTCTTTACCATGACACCGGTTTTCCGTTGCTCTCGGCGCATTTTAAAACCCTAACTAATTGATTTTTATAAAATTGATCAAAAAAGAAAAAACGAAATTCTTTAAAATAATGAGTAAAGTCTTCTGTTGCGCCCCTTCGAGGCCCCCCAACGATCAGGGTCCTGATACTCCAGCATCAAAGCGTCCCTATAAATCCGTCTCTGGTTCTGACGATTGCTTTTATTTAGAAATGTACTCGATGTTGCCTAATGGAGAGACTTATGACTTTCAGTATGTGTGTAAGCACCTGAATCTATAACCTATTGAAATTATCAAGTCTTTTTAAACGTCGGTACAATTCTATGACATGTTTTGTTAGCAGTGGGTTTTATTCAATAATATTGACAATTGCAGCTGAATTTTATTTTATTGCAATACAATATTTTGTTAATATATAATAAAATAATTAGAACACTTATTCTTCGCTTCTTAGCATTATTCGTTTATAATCTTGTTGATCGTTTAGCATTTTTAAAAATACATTATATTTACAGTCATGGTATTTCTTTACATCTCTATCAGGATGTACTACATGCGCTTCACCTCCCATATTACATATTGCAGTTTCAATATTGGAAAAGTAATTGGCACCGCAAGCTCCCAAAATAGCGGCACCAATTAAAACAGATTCAGAAACCTTTGGACATAAAAGCGGTATACCAACAGCGTCGGCTTGAATCTGAACATACAGTTTATTCTGCGATAAACCTCCACAAATCAACAGTGATTTAAATTTGTTATATCCAGATTTTATTAAATGATCAATAATATGTCTCGTTCCATACTAAAAATAAACATATGTATGAAAAATGACTCTAAATAAATAATTGTACAAGTATTATCAACTTACCGCAAGACTTTGCAATGTAGCTAAATATAATAACGCCAAATTATCTTCGTCGTTTGATAGAGTTAATCCGGACATCATTCCTAATAAGTTAGGATCGGCGATTGGCGATCGGTTACCATGAAAATCAGGCCAAATATGTATATCACGAGTTAAATAGCAGCTATTTTTATAACCTTTGTTCTCGGCAAGTTTAATAATATGTTGATTTAAATAATCCTGTATTCTCCTTGAGAAATATAACAAAAATAAATATTTTACATGTATTTATATATGAAAACATTGTACTAACATTTCCCCGGTACATTTTCCTTTGATAGCATGACTTGCTGGATGATTGTTTATAATGAATTCAATCAATGCACCAGATGCGCTTTGACCAGCTTCATTGAGCCAAAATTCTGGTACCATTGCGCTGTAATATGCTCCCCATATTCCAGAAATAAACATTGGATTTTTATTAACGGCCATGTGGCACGTTGATGTTCCACATATCAAACCGAGTCGAGTATCAAACTCTTTGGCTATATTATCGGCAGAAATTCCCAGCATACCCAACCCACCAGCATGTGCGTCTATAATCGACGTTCCGACCGGCGTATTTTCATCAAGACCCAACTCTAACGCTGATGATTTTGTCAATCCTGATCCACATGGAGCACCAGGTGGCAATATTAATTTCCCGATCTTAAAGCAATCGTCGTCTAAAAGATCATTTAGTTTAATTTGTTTAAAGAACTCATGATTCCAGCTCATTTCACTTGCACTTCCGGCTTCATAGTTCCATTTGCATACAACCGAGCAGAGCGAACGACTGTTTGAACCCGTGGCTTTCCACGTCAAATAATCCGGTAAATCAAATAAATATCCAATATTTTTCCACGTAGACGGCATATTCTCTTTCAACCATAATAATTTAGGCATTTGCATTTCAATGGAGACTTTTCCTCCGACATATTTCAATATCGGATGGTCAGTATCGTTAATGAAATCAGTTTCGTTTTTAGCTCGATGATCCATCCATAATATTATATTTTGTTCGTTTTGTCCAGTCATTGACACTGTCAGCGGCGTCTTGTCTTTGGATAGAACGACGAGCGAGCATGTTGCATCAAATCCTATACCTTTAATATCAGACGGAGGATACCCCTCGGAAACAATCTATAAAATTTGTAATAAATATATATTTATTAACATTTTATTTTAAATAAATTTGAATTCACCTTTATAATTTTTCTGCATGATTTCCATATGTTTTCAGATGATTGCTCGTAATGATCCGTGAGAGGATTCCATGTTTGTATGGGCTCGACCGCACTTTTGATAATTTTTCCATCATTAGTAACGAGAGCAGCCCGTGCACTACCAGTTCCGACATCTACTCCGATAAATAATGCATCATATGTCTTCATGTTCAAAAATATTCAACCTTCAATTGACAAACTTTATTACTGAGATGCTCTATGTACTCTAAGTATTTTTATTGCATAGATAAATAATTTTCCTTATCATCTTGTTTATCAACATAATTATGTACTACTATCATAATATAGATATAATTAATTATGTTATTCATATTGTATTATATAACGTAGTTGAGATATGGAAATTTTTATTTATTAATACCATAAATTGAATTATTCACACCAAAATTAGATAAATTAACCATTTAGGGGAAATGAATCATTGAATAGATAATTATCAATCTATTATCTGCACTAAAAAAATCTCATTATAGTAAAATTTATATATATTTTACATGAATACTTGCAAATTTAAGAAGAATATGTAAAAACATACTATGCACCTTAGTTATGGCAATTATTAAAACCACAGCGACTAATTGGCCCAGAGAACAATTACAACTGATATAATAACACAAGTAGATGAACTAGTCGTTCTAGGTTACTAAGATATTTTTGTTAAATTGTAACTATTAATAATTTTTTACGAAAAACTAGATTTTCCATCTTAAGGAACATAATATCAAAATATTTCATTGACAAGCGATTAAATTCCAAATTTTAAATATCTGAGATAATATGTATGACTATAGATATGGCATTTGTGGCAATAAATTAATGATTCTATTTAATCTTATTTAAACATGGCAACACAATTTATTTGCTTGTCTTGAACTATGGGATCGATTTTTATTTAAAATCTAAAAATTCATGAGACAACCCATAGAAAACGTACTGTTGTGATTCGCTTCAACGTGAACTGATTAATAGTTGTTATATATGATAATCGATCTATGCTTTAAATAATATTGAAAGATTTGTCTTGTAATACCGTCTTTCTTTAGACTAAGGCCGTTTTATGTGCTTTTAACCAATTCTAGACCAAAACACGTAAACAAAATTTTCGACTGACATCCCAGCCATAGTTGGCAGCCCTGTCTGTCAAATTTGAAGTTTGACATTATACATTGGTGTTTTCGACGAGCGTTTAACTAACCAATTAATCACTTTTATAACACACTTGAGTCATGGTTCGATTAAAACACAGGTTAGTAATACCATATAAGCAAAAATTAACCAATTAATTCGCAAAACAATAAAGGTGTAGTAACATAACCTCAAAGAATAACAACATGTATATGAATAGTTATATTTTCAATCTTGCTAGCCAATTGAAATTCGTGCGATGGTTATTTCGTTTACGTTAAGGTTTTAATTATTCATCTGAGAACATATTTTAATTAAATGTGTCGATATTCTTTTTAAATGTCAGCAGTATTATAAACAATATATGAAATATTGAAAACTATAGAAAATATTATAACTTAAATTAATTTAAAAACATTTTTTATTCAATTCAAATCAACAAATACATATAAACTAACAAAAATTGTGATTAATTTTATATAAAAAAAATAATACAATTAAATATTAAGTAATAAACAGCATTATTCATACAATTCATTTCATGTGATAAGCAATAATTTGCGTTTATTTCATAATAAAATAAAATCTATATATGTGCATATAGTTATAACCTCATTTTTAATACAAAAGTATTTTTACATGAAAAATATATATTTATTTGATGATACAATGATAATAATAGTTAATAATTCTATTTTTAGATATTATGTGGTGGAAATTAACATAGAAGAAAAAAATAAAATGCGACCGTTTAGGCTTAGACCGTTTGCTTTTTACGAAAGTATTATTAATAAAGTCCAACAACTACACGGAGACTACGGAGTCGCGTTGATCAAAGCTGGCTTTGTTACAAAATATTGCAATGAATTAACGAGGATAGCGTTAATACGAACAAGACATGGACCCCACACAATATTAGCCAGTTCATTGCCATTTATTACAAGCGTAGATGGAAAATCTGTCGTAATTAACATAAAGTACGTAGGAGCAACAATGAAGCAATGCTTCAAATTTATTAAGAATTATCAAACCAATAAACTAAACGAGATCTGGAATACATTAAAAAATGATAACGAAAAGAAATCATTTGAATCTGCAATAATGGATCTAAGCAGTGCTGATGCGAGTATTAAAATCAAAGGATTTGACAATGATACGTCTACGGTAAAATAATTATACCATTTAAAAAACTGAGTCGATACAAAATAATAAGCTTCGATATTATATCATGAAAAGTTCTGTAAAACCTCCATAAGCATATAAACTAAATCGCAAGGTCAAATATAAAATACTTATTATGTTTTAATAATAAGCTTTTATTATTTGTAACAATTTGATAAACGAATAAATCATAAATCCTAAAAAAATGCCTTGTGATTATTTTTAATTACGGTATATGAATTATTATATGTCCAAACATTATCTAGACAGCGTTAGAAAATATTTGAAGGTGCACGATTCCTATTAGTGGCTATTCAATTCATATATGTTGTTAAATTTAATTTTAATTGACTCATGCTTTTAATCTTGCAAGTTGGGCTTCAATTTCTTCATCCGAAGTTTTAGAACCTACTCTTAATTTTCCTTTACCTGCCGAAGGTGCTTCAGACATCTACAATTTATTAAATAAATTGAAGAAAATTGTTAATAAGACATATTAATATTTTATTCGGACACAAAAAACATACCTTGCCACTAATTTCAATACCGATTTCATCGAGAACTTTCGTTACGACATCGTTAGTTTCAGATTCCTCATCAGAGTCTCCTAACATTTCATCTAATGTATCTGAAACTATTAAAAATCATACAATTATTAATATATTCCTCATCAATTGTGAAAAATAAACATTTTATATTGAAATTGTTATGTTTATGTGTAATTGGGATCGATACCAAAAATATAAAAAATGTCCTTACTCATTTCATCTGTCATTTCCATTTTAGAGTTTGCCATTTGGAACGCTGCCATGTCTCCAGCAATTTTCTCAGGATTCATAATTTTGTTCATGTTACCCATTGTTTTAGCAGTCGTTCCCATGACATTTGCAATAGCTATATTAGCACCCATCGTTTTATTTTGTAAACCGACACTAGTTATCTTGGAAATAATTCATAAAGCTTATTAGTTGAAACCTTTTATATATTTTTACACTAACAATTAAACTCACTTTATTATTAGCTGCATAAAATCTCGTTTTTTGTTTCCTTAATTGTACTAGTTGCTTTGCAAGAATTTTGCAGGCCTCGTTATTACCCTGTTGAGCATTTTTTTTAATTTCTAATTCCTGTAATTAAATAAAACCAATATGAATTGATTTATTCAAATGTAATCATTTCTAAACCTGAAATAAATGATAAATTTACAATTTTTTTCTCTTCTTTTTCTAATGCTAGTCTATCCCTATCAATATCTCTCCCAGCTTTCCTTAAAGTCCTATCATTATCACGTTGTTGTTCTGAAAAAAGGAATTTTATTAAATAGCAATAATACAAAAGTATTGGCAAATGTAATAATAACACAGGCGACATTTATGTATCAATTGGCATATTTTATGAATTTTCAATTATTTGGGATAACCGACGTCGTCTAGTTAATATGTTTGTAAATTAATAACAAATTAAAATATACGAACCCTTGAGAGTTGGTGTTTTTCCGAAGAAATTCATTTTATTTCGCAATATTTAATAATATGAGTAATATATGACGTCATGTGACAGATGTCGTTTGACAGCACCGGGAAACAGTTTAGCCACAGCAATATCCAGTGTTGCTATATCGAAAAATAATTTTCTCCGCGAATCTCGGCCAAATTAAATATGATGATATTTTTTTGATTTAATACCAACAATGACGACTAATATAAATAACGTAATAAATTAACACCATCTAAATTATTATTTGTGTTTTAATTTTTTTTATACATTTGGGCAGCGAAAGGTATTTTGGTTTTTTCTATTGAGGTATTTTTATGCTCTTTAATGCCATAAAAAAAATCTGCTACAGTTACTACGAAAACCCATTGGTATATTGATGATAATAAACTAAATATAGCACATCAATAACAATTAAAATAATCCAAAATGAACAAAAACAATAATTACATAATAGACTTCAATGCCCAGAGCAAAAATATAGAAACAAAAATGGAAAGGTTTATGGGAGTATACCATTTACCAGACTTTACAACCTTCGACAATTATTTATTTTAGTCCTGGATCCTTTTTTTAATAAACTTTCCTGTTCTTCAAATTTTAATAAAAAAACCCTTGTTATATAAAGAAAGTAAAATTCTTATTGTGAAACTTATCTTTATATAATATTTACGCTAGGTCAACTTTATTATTTAAAAATGGTTAAGGTCTTGTTTGAATTTGATAAATAATGCGGTAATCACCGAATGTTTCACTCAAATGTGCTATTGATTCGCCTAAGTGATTTATAATTGAAAATTGAACTTGGTTGCATTTTATATTTGATGAATTGATGGTTAATTGATTTTTTTAATTCAAGAATTAAACCATTGCGGTATATGCGGTTGGAAAGGTTGGAAGCAAAATATCAGCAGCAATACTAAACGTTTAAAAAAAATAATTCTTAATAAAACAAAAATATGGAGGATACTAATTCTGCTAAATT
This sequence comes from Philopotamus ludificatus, assembly GCA_022495035.1. Lineage (NCBI taxonomy): Eukaryota > Metazoa > Arthropoda > Insecta > Trichoptera > Philopotamidae > Philopotamus > Philopotamus ludificatus. The sequence goes on along the minus strand of JAGXCT010036912.1, from coordinate 122,064 downwards.
CGACAATGGCATAACTTATTTTTTGGAAAATGAACTGAATTCCATAAAAGCGCCTATATCAGAAAGTAAATTGGAAAGAGAAGCTGGAAGAATTAAGAGAGCTCGTCTCTCGTCTATGAATGGTGATGAGTGCGACATCTACGATCAATTTTATCGAGATCACAAATTGTTGTTGGTGTTGTTTAGAGTTTTGGCAGTAATGCCAATCACGAGATCGTCTCCTGGTAAATACTAAATTAAAAAAAGGCATAATTCAGATTTATTTCTATTCTGATGTTTCAGGCACTGTTACGTTTCGATGGAGATCCGGAGCGACATATTACGCAATCTGCTTTTACATAGTGACGACAATTATTGTATTGATCGTCGGATACGAACGCATCCTCATTTTGCAAACTACAAAAAAATTTGACGATTACATTTACGCCATAATATTCGTCGTGTTTTTGGTGCCACATTTTTGGATTCCATTTGTCGGGTGGGGGGTTGCTCATCAAGTTGCTATTTACAAAACGTCCTGGGGGAAATTTCAGGTATAATTAATTAAGCTGCTATATCAATTTATGTCAATTAATAAAACTGTCTTAAAAAAAAAATTGTTTCGGTGTTATATTCAATTTGTATGGAATAATGGTTACCATTGTGGATTTTATTGACCATTATCAACCAATTGATTTAATGGTTATATTTTCACAAAGTATTAATATTGTATACAAGTGCTAAAACTATAAAAGATAAATTAATAGGCCATCTAAAACTCCATTTACGAGGTGCGATAAAAAAATATGCGTTATTTTCGTTTTTCTTAAAAAAACATATTTGTGCCTCAAATTTCATTATTATTATAATAATTCAATCTCCCTTGAATATTTATTTATTTTTTTAAAAACCTTTTATTAATATATTGCACTTGAAAGCGAGAACAAACACAATTTTAAAATCAATTTATAAAGGGTAAAATATGAGATGATGGTCACCGGAAATATTGTTATGGCCGTGTGATTTAATTTAATACATTTTGATGTCTTCATACTTCGGGAGTATTCGGGTGGCACACAAGATGGCGATTTTATGATTCATTTGTTTTGGATAATTAAATATAACATAACAAAAACATGTGAGACTGGCAGCCTGCAAAACTTAAAAAATTCGCATCTATATTTATTTTTGTATATATCCCATATATATTATTAGGATTATTAATGTTCGTTATTGAATTAATTTATCATACGTGATTCGTATAAGTTGTCGCTCTACCACCTGATATAATAAAATATTTACGTAATATAAAGAGGGAACACGTATTTCCATATTTTTTTTATGAATTTTGAGGTTTAATATGAGCACGTCTGCTCTCTGCGTTGAAGTGCTAATATTAAAAGAGTTTACGTGACATCGGTCGCTTAGTATTCAACTCTACTTCACGTAAAATTGTGTCAATTAAAATAATTAGCAAAGATCATAATTAAAAAATAAATTATTCAAATAACGCGCCAGGAACATCATCTCACCCCTTCCGATAAACCTAAAAGATTATTGATCGATAACACCTTGTGCATAATAAAATGTTAGAATATTTTTTTCAGCTGCGCTACTACAGAGTTACAGGCGAATCTCTGCAGTTTCCGCATCTGAAAGTATTGATTGTGATCATCAGCGTCGGATGTTTGGTGTGTGCTGTTATGTTCTTGCTCAGCCTGTCGGCTCTCATGGATGGATTCTACATTTGGCACACGTCTGCATATTACCACATTATCACGATGATCAATATGAACTGCGCACTGTGGTACATCAACTGTCGAGGAATACAAGTAGCGTCGCACAGTCTATCTGAATGCTTCAAGAAGGTTGTCCATCGATTGATTTAATGAGCGAATCAATGTTAATGCAAGAAATACTATTTTTAGGATGTTCATGTCGAATGTACAGCATCGATGATTTCAAGCTATCGGTATTTGTGGTTAAATCTGAGCGAAATGTTGCAAGCTTTGGGATTAGCGTATGCTAGGACGTATTCTACATATCTTCTGTTTATGTAAGTATTTTATAACTCGGATAGATGTCTATCCGAGTTTCAGATTCTTCATAGTATTCTGGGTTAGGGTCTAATCTTAAAATGTGGCTGCATTTATCGTCATCCTCCATTGGCCCCAAACTGTAGCAGTTTTCCGTTTAGTCCCAATGATCTATCGTCCCATTGAAAACGGTTCAGTCACCCTAACTTTCGACTTCCTTTCCTCGTGAACAGAAATGCCTATGCATATTATTTTCCGCTGTCGTGTACAGGATCTCGCTCTTCTTAGAGCCTTTATTAAAGCCCAACATTCAGACCTGCATGTCTGAACAACCCTGATTAGGATCTTGTAAAGCTTGACTTAGTTTCTCTTCAAGTGAGTGTCAAAGGTACGTAGTTTTACTAATTAATATTCGTATTATTTTTTCTTTCATTGCTTAAGAAGCTGATTGATGAAATCCACTTTTGATCATTTGACCATTCCAAAAATTGGTCTGACTATTTTAAACTTAAACCAAAGTCAGCCTTCTCCTAGACATTGTCATTCGGTGATAGCCCCCTTCTGATCTTCTTCAGGTGTTTGCCGAAAGTCTCCGTCAACAGTTAAACTAGGTTCAATGCCAAACTTAAAGAGTTTAGCCTAGTAGCATCTTCGCAGCGTCCATGTGGCTTCCTCTGTCAGGACTACAGTCACGTACTGTGGTTCTGTCGTACGCGTTTCAAGAAAAAACCTCCCTTTGTTGCATCGATTGAACCGGTCCCAAGCTGGAGTATGCGGTGTGGGTAGATGACAAGGGATGGAAATGTGTCGGACCGGTCTGATACAACACTCCATGCTGGGTACAAAAGTAAAAGCTAAACTAGGCTTCATCTGGGTATAAGTTCATCTGGGTAAAAGTTCATCTGGCTTAAAGCAATTATTCTTCCGTTGTGACTCGATCACAGAGGTGGATAAGTTTATATGTACGTCTATCTTTATTTAGTATTCTTTTCTCGGCGATTGCAGCATCTTAAAAGCGTTAAACCAAAAAAAAGAATTTCAAGCCATCTACAATATATATGAAGACGATATGTACCTTCTACAATGTCGTAGATGTTAATAGATAGTTGAAGGATTGATTTTATCTTTTGATAATCGCCACTAAAGATGAAAAGCAGGTCCTATATTATTTGACGGTCTTTCTACCTTTATTCGTGTGTCCAAACACGTAAACGATCTACTGATTTCTTGTAGTTTTTCTATTATGTCCTATTTCTTTTGAATGTTGCGAAGCAATTATCTAGCCACTCCTCAACATCTACTTTCTTCGTCGTAATGTTCTGAGGAAAGCAATACTTTAGTCGTCGATTAATATGTCAGAAAGATTAGACACTAGGATTTTTGAGGGTTTCGGTTGAGCGATGTCATATGCAAAAACCTCTAAAAACACGTACAGTCAACCCTTCTACAGCGCCTAAATAGGAACCACGCTATACAAAACTGCTCTATAGACTAGGCACCCATATAAACTTTGGGGTTAGGTTTTTTTTTAATTATATTTTTTCCACTCGTATATTATAAATGACTTGGTTCTATTTTTAATTTGTTCACGGCCTCGTGTTATATTTTGTTGTCAGCCGAAGAGCATTAATCTTTATTTAACGCGGTAATGTATTACATATTTACGAGCTATGTAATTTAACCCTGAAAACGTTTTTTAGAAAATGGGACTCAAAAATGATCACTATATGTAGGAATGTCGTACACGCCGCTCTATAGCAGGGAGCGCTATAGGAAGGTTGAATGCATTTGTTATAATTCCGTATTTAGCTCAAAGTTCTTCTTTATGCTTTGATATTTTGGGAGTTATTCATTATTTATATAATCAATAATACTATTCTAATTATATATTTCTAATCATTATTAGGATGGTAAACATAACAATATCAGTATATGGAGCCCTGTCTGAAATCGTCGATCACGGCTTCGCTTTCAGTTTTAAAGAAATTGGATTATTTGTCGACACGCTGTATTGTTCTACGCTATTTTACATATTCTGCGATTGTTCGCACAAAACTACATTACAGGTACTTTGAATAATAAATTCAGTATTTAAATATGTTTCAAATAACACGCAAAGTTTATGAAAAGTTAATCATCTTGTTAACATGCTGAAATATTTATTACAAATGAATTTTTTACTTAATTAAAATGGAAGAGTTTCGTCGGCATAACAAAAGAGATGAGTTGTAAATTTTATTAACATTGAAACTTTTTTTCAAACTTTAGGTGGCACAGGGGGTCCAGGACACGCTGTTATCGATCAATATGATGACTGTCGATCAACCGACGCAAAAAGAAGTACTTGCGAATATAAATAAATAATAAATATTGCGAATATGATATGTTTTATTATTTTCAGATCGATCATTTTATTCAAGCCATAGAAATGAACCCTGCCATTGTGAGCCTGAAAGGTTACGCTCACGTCAACAGAGAATTGCTAACCTCTGTAAGTGAAATATAGATATTTGTGCAAATCTCCAGAGGTAAACTATGTATTCCGTTGTGAAATTCTGAATTGTGAAAGAGCTTCCACGTGTCGTATGGCCATTGCGAATCAACGTTCAATTTAAAATGTATGCATTTTTATTTCAGGCGATATCGACAATAGCTATCTATCTGATTGTATTGCTACAGTTCAAGATATCTCTGCCCAAAGAACCGGCTGAGTGAAAGAGCGTGAGGTTCACTGAAAACAATTTTCATTTGGGCTGATGGAAATCTTGTGTGCTCTTCCACAATTGAATGCACTTCTGTGATGTCACAAGCTTTTTCGTTGCAACAGCTTCAAACCCATTAGCCTGATGAACCTGTGGTGGGTCTCCACAGATTTCCACCCGATTGTTTGCATTTTAATACACCATTGCTATTACATATTTATGTTATTATTTGAATATATATATATATTCTTTTGTTTTTCCGCGAATAAAAATAAAAATAAAGCAAGTCCGTGTTATTTATTCATCGTACGGCCATTCTCGTTATTTCTGAACGATCTGTTGATAGCTTTCGTGATTCTAACAGCAATTAATTGCAGAAATTATTTCTCTCATTTAGTTCCGGATATCCAGGTGACCTAGATTTAGTATATAATTACATATAAACCTCCATGTCAGATTATCTATCTCTATATATATTGTATATAATATATTTATTTATATTAAATTATACACATGCAAATTTAAATAAAATATAAATATTCATGCCAAAATTATGCTATAAGGCTAGAAACTGTGTAAACAAAATATTAGGTTTGTCGTAAAATAATATAGACAATTTGTTAATTGCATAAATTGTACTAGACATCTCATTCCCTTATTCCAGCTATTTGGGGTAATATTTTTTACCAGCCTTCTTGTTAATTATCGTTAACTATTGATTTAGAGATCACCGTTTGCAGAATTTCCTTTTTTGCATACTAATCCTAAATTCAATATGTTGGGACCAGATTTAGCACTTGGGAGGCCCCATGCGCTATTAAATTTTGAGGCCCCCTCCTCAAAATACTTTCACCACACCCTATAATAAGCATTTTAAACGCACGTTTTTTTACTCGATTAGAAATTGAGAATTAGATTTTGAATACATAATTAATTTCACATCAATTCATGTAAAAAGACAGAAATAAAACAAAATTAATCTTTTCTACCCGACCCGAGGCCCCAATGCCTCGGTCATATTTCGAACATACGGTTGGAAATATGACCGTTAGGTTAGTCACCTGAAAAACATGCCATAACTGGCGTTAATTCAATTTAGGGAATACTGCTAAATTATTAATATTTTTTGTTTTGAGAGCTGATCTTTAAGGCCCCCTGAATTGATGAGACCCCAGCCGCGGGTATTGTGCGCCCAAGGACAAATCCGCCACTGGCTGGGACCAAAGCTCATGGACTCCTATTCTCAAGAATCTACTATCCTACTCACTATTTAAGCATTTTTATTACTGCGATATAAAGTACTTATATGATGGGGTCATAAGTTATAGCGTATTTTTTTTTAAAAATAACAGTATTTTTTACACAAACTTTATTTATTATAATGCATAATTTCCATTATTACTAATAACTGTCTTTAAGTTAATTTTTTTTATCCCTACGAAATTAAAACTTTCCGCTTTCTTTGGTAAGAATGTGCCAATGCATTTTTCTACTCCACCATCTCATCTAAATAACTTTATAGGGATAAAAAAAAATCCCTATCTCTATTAAAATTTATTTAATTCATATAACGTTTTGAGAGTTTGTTCCATATGCCATTCATTCAAGATGTCGTTACGTTCGACATCAGGATAATTCTTTACTGCATGACAGATTTCAGTTTCTGATCTTTCGCTTTTCCTGAAATTGCTTCAGCAAAATTTATTCTTAAATAATGCAAGTTAGCAATACCCGCTTAATCCATTGATTGTAGAATGCTAGCGGTATAGATAGGCTATAAACCACTTGTTTTTGAACATTTAGAATTTAATTTTTCAAAAATAATTATAGATCGTAGTCAAAGATAAGGCAATCATCTGCATCATCTTCTTTGTATCATATTTTTACGCATTTCGGGGAATATTTGACAAAAACTGAAAAAAAGTCATAGTTTGGATTTTTTTTCTCTTCGTCTTAAGTCCGAATGATAGTAAGTTGAGGTGACCATAAGTCATATGTTAAGTATTTTTTTTGTTGCAGTTTACTACTAGAATAATACCTAGAATACTAATTCATAGGATTCTAGGCAACATCTTTAGATTTTTATGTTTGTATTAGTATGATCCTTATGGCGTTGATCCATGTAGCGTTTAGATAGCAATTCTACCTTTATCTCCTGAATGTTTTTCAAAACGTCTTTCTTTCCTACAATTCCGATTAAGGTGTCATAACGATATTGTTTAAACCATTTTTCCCACATTTTTCATTTTTTTACATTAAAAAATCTCCTAGCACACCATCACAGCTTAAATATTTAAGACTTCCACTAATTTGGCCATATTTGGTGAACACGGAAGCTGTTTAATTACAACAGAGGTAATTTGGACAAAAATTCTTTCCACATTTACAAATAAAGTAATCTAATATGGCATCCAATGTCATAATACACCAGGGTTAAGTATAATACAGTCGACCCTCCTGTATACAAAATTTGGGGCTAGGTATTTTTTAAATTGCAGCTGAGAAGGAATCACTATAGAAGGGACTGTCGCACACGCCGCTCTATAGCAGGGAGCGCTAGGAGGGTTATTGTAATTTGATATTTCACTTAATGTATTGTAATAAAGATCCAATATAAAATATTATATGTTTTACAGCTGAAAAACACATTCGCCCCACCCTATATTTTCATCTCAGGATATATTTTTTATTGTTGTCATAGAATATTACATCCTTTGACTGGATGCTTCCATTCGGAAATTGCCATAAATCCCTTACAGTGTTGTTATTGTCTATTCAACAGTAAATGAGTTTTGTTTCATGATTTGCAGAAAGTGAATGGTGTTATATAACACCAACGGTGTAAGTTTGTTTTAATGATATTTGATTTATTTGCCTTTCATTAAATGCACTCTGAATATGCGTTAAATAATACATTATTGTGCTGACATTCATAATTTATTGATTAAATTTTAATACGTGCAAAATAAAACTACGCAGGGTTGTTGGAATTCGCTCTTTTAACCCATTTCGTCTGTGCACTTCCGCATAATTGCATTTCATCAGAGCAAACGAATGGCAAAGAATGCATCGTATATATGGGAATTTGCATTTTATAAGGTAGAATGGAGCTGCTATATATAAATTTGACGTTTTAAAAATAGTTTTTTTCGTGAAATTATTCAGATTATTGATTCAGCATTGAATACCCTTCACAGTATCTCGTGTGCTGAACAAGGTGAAGGTTATTGCATTAACACTGAATAATTTGTCAGAGAAATTTTGGCGTAACCGGGCTTACTCAAAGTCCATATTGATCTCAGGGGTATATATCAATATTGTGGAAGGCTCTCTCTACCTTTATACGCCGAGGTTCTGATAATTTAAATGGGGAGGTCGAGTCCTGAATTAATCTAATCAATTATTTAAAAGGGAGCTATCCTCGTAGACATCCTGCATTTGGTTTTTAACGTTACAATCGAATCAACAATTTACTCAATAAATCGCTTTTTTTTTATAATAAACAAGTACTTTTTGAATTGCAATTCTTTTAATTAGGATTCATTCGACCTTGAAAGGTAACAAGGTCCGAGTCTGTAGGGCTATGAGAGGATCGCGTGCCACAGTTTGCGCATGGCTTCAACACAATAAAATACAAAGAGCATCAAAGCACGGAAAAGCGGAAAAGAGAATTTCGCCCCAACTTTTATCCTCCTGTCCGAATTTAAAGGGAATATTTAATTTTTATTAATGAAAACATGTCCTTTGACCAATTTATTTAATTGCTGCAATTTAAAAGGACCATTTTAACAACGCTTAATCGGAAAAAATAAAAAAATAAGAACGTATAGAACAAAAATTATACATCGATAGATGTTTGTTCGCGTTTTTTCTTATTAAAGTATCGGATATGAATGAGATAACCGCATGACATTTCCATCGACTGGGCTCACAGTATTGTTAATAATGACACTTTCAGTTTATCTCACTAATAAGAGAATTTAATCTAATCATGGAGTATATTGTATATATCGCATTAAATAAATTAAGCACAGTAAAGATAAAGCTTCATCAAATTTTACTTAAAAATATATTTAATTACATCTGTTTTCGGTTTTAACGCGTTATGTAGTCCATATTTTAATGAAAATTTCATGATTTTTTATTGTTATCTAAATTCTATCTATATATAAGTATATCTGTACTAATATTATAAATAATTTAATATTACTACCGGATATTCATACAGTGCTGCCAATAAAAAAATCTATATGCGGTCTAGATAGACTGAAGTGCGACCATGTATACGCAAATAACGGATAATATATCATTGTTAAAAGCTTGCTTATCTGTCGACGGTAGCTACGGGCATTGTTTACAATTAATTTATAGATAAGTGAATAGATGGTATTAAATTAGGTATACTTATATACAGTCTGTGTGACGCATTTTAGGCGTTTCTACGTGACCAACTGTTTGGCCTCAAATACGGCCATATCTGAAAATGGATGCACAATAACCACTCAACTCATATTGTACACTCATAACATTTCCTTATGAATGAATTTTATCGTTAGCGTGCTTTCGACCTGTCGAATTTGATACATTTTTGATTAAATACAATAAAACTAATATACTTTTTTTAAATTAGCTGTATTTTAATTTATAATTATCCACGTACCAACTGATGGCTAAAATAAATAACAACTAAAATAGTCCATGTACCACCAGTTAAATAATGCTGCTCTATAAGCAAGTTTCAACGTAGAAATCGAATTCTTTGAATATAATAGTTAGTTAATAATCCATTGTAGTCTAAGAAGTTGTTTCATCCTGTTTATTTTCACAATAATATGTTAAATTCAACACTAACTCCATCTAATTTTTCCTTTTTATGAATTTGCAAAAGGCATTGGAAAGTTAGAAAAGCTATTTTTTATTCAAGATCTATATTTTTAGTTTAAGAGGGAGTAAAAAAAGATTCATACATAATAATGTGGCATATATCGTTTAATAAAATTATTGTAATATTCGTTAATAACGCACGTAAAATGGAAATTATGCATGACTCGACATAATAATGCAATTTATTTTAATACTATGTATATTTATATAATAATTATATGTGTCAAATCTGAAATTTAACATGCAAAATTACAATCAAAGGTCAAAGCAATAAAATCTTTAATGTCGGAATTCGATGAGGTTTGATTTAAATTTATATAAATATATATTAGGTAGCACCTTAAGTTTTTAACGTGTCTGCGTTTTTTATCCGGTCTGCCGCCACGTCGCTCCAGCTTCCGGTAAGTTTCAATGATGCAGTGTCCCTCTGTACATAGTCCAACCACCTCAGCCTTGGCCTTCCTTTCCTCTCAGGACAGGAAGGCTTGTTAACCATAAGCTTTTTAGGCGGCTGACTGTCGCTTTATTGCTTCGGATTCCAGGTCGTCGAATACGGCTCCAAATATTCGTCTCAGAATTCTCCACTTCAGGATATCCAGTTGTCGCTCATCTTGTTTTATCAAAGCCCAATATTCAGATCCGTTATGTTAGGACGGGTCTGATGAGAGTCACGTAGAGCTTGACTGCAGTCTTCTTTAAGAGGAATCTCGACCGTAGATGCTTTTGATTTCCAAAGTAGCACCGGTTTGCCAGTATGGTTCTTCTTTGTACTTCCAAATTGGTTTCATTGTTATTTGCAATAAATGAGCCGAGATATGTGAATTCCTGGACGGCCCCAAAGCTGCACTCTTTGACTCTCAGTGGTTCAAGGATTCTTCCTTGGCATATGTATTTGGTATTAATCTTGTTGATTCGTAGTCCTATGCCAATTGCCGCTCTCATTATTCGTTGACATGCATCTTTGAGAGCCGCCCGAGATCTGACCACAATGTCAATCGCGCCCTTTATATCCCAACAAATTCATAATGTTGTCTTCTTAGGATGTAATCCTGTTCTTGGAGTAGAAGTTGGGGATATTGGTATTCAACCACTGCCTCTTGCGTTTTGTGTTGACGTATAGAATACACATCTCATCAGGGGCGCGCCGCACGTGTCCATATGGCTAGATTGTGCGGCGCACAAAGCGCCGAATCCCCAAGAGGGAAAATTTTAAAATATAATATTATAATTTAATAAAATTTCATTGCTTAAAGTCGACATTAAATAATATTTTATATATAAAGTAATTGCTCGTAGTTCGTTTTTTCAAGCACATCAGACGTACATAGACCATATTTAACGTACAAAGACTACAAGTCCTTTTTAATCATATTTGACACTTCTTATTTTAACTTTTTGATTACTATTGTCGCATTATGTCCGAGTGTAAACCCATAAGGCATAATAAAAGGTAATTGAATTTCTTCCATCCTTACTGACATTGTTGTTTTAGGGTCGAATATATTTTTAAAAAAAATATCCATTACTAAAGAAAACCACGACTATTGACGATAAAGTCTTCGAATTAGAAATTTGATCGGGTCTCCGTATATTTTATATATAAATGAATTTAATTGTTGTATTTCAAAGATATTAAAATAACGTGTGACCAATAATTGCGCCCTAATGTGTAAACTTTAGGGACACGGAAAGTGTCGACGTATTGTTGTAATTTCATAATTCGGAATTTTTCACTAAAATATGGCCCCATCGCGATCCGTGAGCATCAATAGCATATGAGAATCCTTAATCACGTCGTCGGGACGATGTTGACGTTAATATTTAAATTTGACATGGCGCGACGAAAAAATCGTATCATAAGTTATATATCGTTTTCGAAAATATTTAATTTTTTTCACGGCGTCATCACTTAATTCAGATCCGTAGAAGCCATTGAATATTTTTTAACGGTCTATTCCTAATTATTCACTCGCAAATATTGAAAATCAATTTTGGCGTGATTGTTTGATGAATGGCAGAGGAGGGCGCCCAATGAAGGGCCCCTAATGAAAATTACTCCGGAGATAAAAATGCGTAGAAAATGATCTGTCTGAGATGGTTTTTCGCATCGATGTATTTCCCAATAAATGGGTCAAATTTTCCACGCAATATTGTGAAGAATAAAAAAAAATGTTCATTTCGCATGTAGTGGTGGACTGATGAGAGAACGTGTGCTAGTAATACTCCAATTTAAGTAATTCTCGAAAGCTATTAATTTAGATAATAACAGCGGTGTGTCCTATAGAAAAGTTGTTAAAATGACATTCCCAGCCTCTTTATTGCCATAATAAAATATATTCAATTTATTCTTAGTAAATTGCTTAAAGGAATAATAAATAAAATCCAATCAAGCGGTTTAAATCTCAATTCGAAGTAATATTTATTATAGATGGTAAAATCTATTATATATTTGTCATTAATCCTGGTGAATATGGAACGTGAAAAAGAAACGGTTTCTCATAAAAAAATATATGAATGAATTTAAAAAAAATACTGCTTGTTTCTGTATATTTTATATGATAACATTTGAGTGTCATTTTTCGACTATATTCTGCTTTTTGGTCTAATAAGACAACATTTTACTTGATCCTTCCTCGCTGAAAAGGATCGCTGTACGTTATTTATTTCATTGTCTTTTAGGTTCCAATGGTTCAATCGACCTCCAAATGACTCCGACTCTGATGAAACATAATTTACCCATTAATATATTATTAGACAAAACCCTGAATATCTGTATGAGTTTTTAAATGTCTTAGAGTCTTTTGAATTTCTCGCGTAATGTCGGATATTTAAATGATTTTAACTTAAAATGTAAAACTAAGATAATCTATATGATTAAATTATGACTATCTATCTACTTTTCATTGATTTATTTCTCCTTTTGTGAATAAAGTTCTTCAAAGCCATCTGAAAATGGTTCTAATAATTAAAAACTCGTACAGTTTTAAGACATAAATAAAGAATAACATTTACATAGATTTTAATTTAATTCAAAATATAGAAATATATGCTTTATTTATTTAATCCTCTCAATACTGATTTTTTTCAACCTAGCCGTGCCGATGGAGTCTATTGGGGACCCCGATTTTTTTTATTTTACCAAAATAACACTTTTAATATAAATCCTACACATCACAAACTTTTTGTATTTGTCTAAAAAAGTCTAAAGTATAAATATAATAAATAATCATTGGCCTTTATTGTCCGCAATTGCGAAAAAATAAAAAAAACAACAATATTCGCTTTTGTTGCCATAGGCGCGATGTTTTTTCTCGCTCGCATTCGGTACGTTGTGCCGAGTGCGGGTGAAACTATGCGATTAAATGGGACATCGACTAAAACATATCATAAACAACTATATTTATTCTTAGAGTAATCCTTTTTTGTTATAAAGACAAAATATGTATTAATAATTCATCAATATCTTGACTTGAAACGCTTGGGATATATTTTCCATTATAAATAATTTAGATTTTCCGTTAGGTTCCGATTGATTATTATTTAAATGTTTTTTATTTGAATTTACCAATATTTTATACCTTTCTTTTGTATAAGCACATGAACTGATACAATAATAATAACTAATTAAAGGATACCAATTTAAACTAAAGACATATATTTTATAATAATAATATAACATATACATATATATAACCGAAACAAATTCATATATTCAGATAGAAAACAAAGATAAAAGTCACCTTTAATTATTAAAATTTGAACAAATATTAATTTAAAAAACGGAATTGCTTTACTAATAATTGACTATAAATAATTTATAAAAAAATATTTATTAGATGGTTAAATTTGATATGATACGTGATCTGGATATTATTCGTAACGGCGAGCACAGTTTTTTTCTAAAATTGGTGGCTTTCCTTGTTTGTATGGATTCAACGGTTTTTTTCAAATTTTCAAATACGACGTGTGTGAAAAATTGTGTAAATAACGGCTTTTTGTTGATTTTCGGTTCAGTTTCGGTACTACACCCTGAAAAAAATTGTTCTTATTTTTTAATTTATCGTATATCGTAGAGCAGAGGTTCCCAACCCTGTGCCCGCGGGCGCCATGGTGCCCGCGGAACGAATTCGGATGTGCCCGCCACTATTCAACCGAGACAGAATTTTTTTATAAACATTAATTAAAAATGTGAATTATTTTTATTTATTTGCTAGAGTTTTGATTTTTTTGAGTGTCTAGGTTTATTAAATACGTTCGTATGTTTGTGATATTGTATGTATGAGTGGTTCCTTTTCTGACAGTACTTGTCGCAATTTGTCGCTAAGAGTGGTGCCCGCACCCTATCGATATTTTAGAATGTGCTCTAGAGTACAAAAAGATTGGGAACCCCTGTCGTAGAGTATAGCGAAATTTTAGTTTATCGCAAAAAGAAATATTTAATTTTCAATCATGAATTTATTATACATTTGTATGTTGTTGATCTGCTTTAGTGATTATGTCTTTATCTCCTCGATGTTGGGTAACGTCAATCTTCAAGTCACAAGGGGCCATATTTGGTGAATACGAAGTTGAAGAGGTTATTGGGACAAAAATTCTTTCCATATTTACTAGAACACACCAGAATATTTTTGACAATCAAAAATAAAGTATGCACCAATGTCAAGATACGTAAGGGATGCCAACACAACGGAAAAAAATATATTGTAGTAATATATACTTTAAATGTGCATAATATAAATAATATTGAACAAGACGATTTAATGATTTCATATATATTCAGTTATTCCATAAATTTTCAAACTTTAATTTCGGATCTTCCATTCTTCTGGTTTATTGCATTAGGTATAATATCAACTTTTTAATTGAACTTTATATCTAAATTACATTTAATAAAATGTCGATTATTCATGGCCATCAAGATTTATTTGAGAATAATTTTAAAAATTCATATATTTGAATAATAATCCAATTTATTGTGGAATGTATTATGTGATGGATAGCTGTGTGTGTGTTGTATTGCTTTTCGTCGATTTAAGAATACTTTAGACTGTGTCAATAGAATACAGCGGCAAATTTAAATGAAATATTTGGTTGGATTGGCAGGAATCCTGAGAATATAACTTATTGGAAATTGTTTATCCATGAGTGCCATAAAACCTTTGTGCGCTTCGATCCCTTCATCCCTTTCGGTGACATTTTAGAGATCTAGATTAAAAATTCAAATTAAATCCTGTCGTGTGATACGTCACAATCAACAGAAATAATTATTCAAATATAATACGAGAAGTTGATATTATCGGCTTGTACCTAACATGTAATTACATCGGATTCAGTGAATATGTTCAATAATTTTAATGATTGTGTATTTGCTTTGATTTTGGCTATAAATTAATTTTGTGATAATTATAGTTCGCTTAATTAACGTCATAATTATTGCCAGATTTTATTTAATCATTGAAAATATTATTCGTAATAAATAAATATGCCTATAATAGTGTGAAAACCAAATTAAAGTTGAATATTTAAAATGCACGTTGCTGATAATAGCTTCAGCTGTACGTGATAAAATGTCGTACATAATAATTTCCATAAATGAATCTTTTTGAGATTAAAGAAAGGCAATATCCTTCTGAGAGAGTAGGTATAAGTAATAAAATCAAAATAAAACGTAATTTTGATCGTGTTTATTTATTTAAGCTCGGATTTTTATTGAGAAATAGATTTTATGAAATATTCGTTATGCCAGGTGATATTTCGTTATATTGAATTTTGCTGAATAACGCGAATTAACATGACCTCTATGAAATTCGCTAATGTACTGCGGACTGAACGTGCCTGATCTAAACACATGAATATTCATCCAATTTCGTAAATCCAAATCCAGAACAGGTGTCCGTATTTAAAATTTTGAACACTACTCAATTAATTGTCAATTTAAATTAAATGTCAAATACTCGAGCTCTGTGCGCCATTTTGCATCGATTAAAGGATTAACGCAAATTTATGAAATATTTTCAGACGCTTCAATGTCTCCTTAACCAAATAGCATTAATTGCTGCGCGTCTAATTAGGTTTGTTTTAAATGTTGCAAAGATCACGTACGGACAATATGAGTAGACGTGAACAAACCATCGCATGTAACCGTAGTATACATTTTATGATCGTTCATTTTGCACAAAACACGATTCGTCTGATATAAATGCAAACAACTTGATGCCAAATGATATCCGAGGGAAACGATGAAGCTCGTGGTATTGTTTGTTGCACCGTGACAGCAACCACTTGACGACTTTAATAACTCTCGAGGGCAACTCTCCAACAGCTATCTCTAATACTAACGCCATATTGAAAACGAAAGTGCGTATAGACCAACCTATGCATATTTCAAGTTTAATTGTGATTTCATTGGAAAAAGTTGCATCATTTATATTTTCCATCTACATAACTTTTTATAAAGCCTCGTTCCACTGTTGGGAATAGCTTATTGTTGGGAAACATTCGGCTTGATCAGATGGTGTTGAGAATTGCTTCCATCTTAACTTATTAGTGACCCATAGGTCAACTCAACTACTAATCCTGTTGAGGATCTCTCTTATGATCTAAATAGGTACGCTTATTGATATATCCTATCGTCTCACAACTGGAAACCTTCACGGGGAATGCACTGATTTTCTTCAATTTCTTGCACCCAACCACCTAACTTCTTCATGGCTGTCAGATGATTATATCCACATCCTGTTAACCGATCCGTTACGGCTGCTTGAAATTAACAGCGTCGTCCGAATGGGTCTATGTATTATGGAAAATAGACCCCAAGCATTTAAACTCAATGTCGCAGACTGAGCTCTCGCATTATGTGTCACTCATATATTTCACTCGAACCTGGCACATCGTACTGGATGGGAGAGAGAAAAAGCATCGCACCCGTGGCAACAGAAGCGAATATTGTTTTTATTTTTTTCGAGGTTATGGACAATATGAGGTCCTGTGATTATTTATAATATTTATTCTTTAGACCTTTTTAGACAATTTAAAAAGTTTGTGACACGTAGGGTTTATATTAAAAGAGTTATTCGAGAATAATCAAATACTTGGGGTCCCCAATATACCCCCATCGGCACATTTAGGTTAAGAAAATCTGTGATTTTGCTTTGCATACAAGAATCTTCGATTATTCGAATCAAACGATTTTCTAATATCAGTTTTAATTATCCTAAGATTATCCCTTATTGTACAGTTTTTGTATTGTAAAAAAATATAACTTCCCATTTTAACCAAAAATTTGGGGTCCCAAATATAACCCATTGGCACGGCTAAATTGATACGACATATATTGGCAGTTTCATTGCTGGTTAGGTTTCGGGCATCTTTTGATAATATGATATAATCCTTTGAGTATCCCATTAGAGTACTAAATTGTTGGAAATATCAGTGTTTCCAGGGAGATCCTCAAAGCTTATGGAGAATGTGGTTTCGTTTAGGTATTCGTCGTTTTGTAAGTGAATATCCTGAAGAATAGGGTTTTTGGTGTCTGATGCAGCTCGTCGTAACCAGCGCTAAAATACGAGTCCAAAAGTTGGACAATTAAATAACCTGGAGCGAACGATTCTGTGCGGATATTTGGAACTGTATTCAGTCACAACTGTATACCGGTCACAGCTATTGTTAAAATAGCTGGACTTTTACGGATAAAGGACAGTTAGTCACCGAAAAGTCTTATGGTTACTAACTGTCCTTCAAGTCAAGCATTCATATGCTCGAAGGAAATGAGGTATTAAACTGTGTATGATTAAGTTATTAACTGATTAACTCGTTTTGCTACCGTTTTTCTTCGAGATGACTCTAATTTCTTATTTCCATTGTTGCTTCGAAGTAGATAGTACAATTCAGATGTTTGTGTTGAATTTAATCGTAGCTAATTTGACTAGTGTA
The DNA here is from genome assembly GCA_022495035.1 of Philopotamus ludificatus. NCBI lineage: Eukaryota > Metazoa > Arthropoda > Insecta > Trichoptera > Philopotamidae > Philopotamus > Philopotamus ludificatus. Next base: position 104,531 of record JAGXCT010036912.1, on the reverse strand, counting down.
AACCAGATTAAGCTGGACCCAGATCATTTACGGAGAGAAAATGGTTTATTTCTTAAAAAACGATTATTTGGAAATGTATGTATTATGAATACGTTAAACAAGTCTAAAACTTTTGTAGGTGGGGATGGATCCTTTAGTTGACACCTTTTAGGTAAGTTCTTTCCCATCGGACAATTTTTTTTCAGTTGCTTGCTCTTTATGTAGTATACTATCTCCATTTTTACTGATAGTCCATGAGCTCCAGCACGCCTTTCTGATGTAGAACATTTTTTGACGTCTCTATCGTCTGATCTTTACAAAATTGTGGTTCAAAGATAGGATATAAAGTTTCGTAGAATGTATTCTACAATGCAGTGAGGTCTTATGAGGGCTGTTTCTTGATTATATGATATATCAGTCTCTTAAGATAGAATTTTTTTGGGTCTTTCCAGCCTTTGGTGACGCTTTCCGTTTTTCTCTACTCGCCAGGTATGATTTTGTTAGATGTTAGATCAAAAGGAAGATCAAATTTTGTGTCACAGTATATTAGACTCGTTTTATTTTACGTTTCATTGGCGGGTAAATGATTTACTAACTTATTTATTAAGATGAGGATCTTCTCTAATTAACTTTGAAGTAAGAATGAAAGATTTTCTTGTAAATTGTCATATAAAAGATGAAAATAATGTCGAAAAAAAATGTATTGCAATAAAATATACCATAGTCACCATTTTTCTTGATTAGAATGCAATTTGCAATTGCTTCCCAAGCCACACACTGTGACAATTACGGAAAATGGTGTTTTGAAATGATTACAGATATGAAAGGTCAATCGGAAACGAAACCCATTATAATTTGTCAGAAGCAAATACATTTTATTTTAATTTTCTTTGATGGACACAATCTTATTACACTTATCCAACTCTTAATTATTTTTATCACGAAATATTACAGCTTTCGCATCGTCAATAAAATGTTTTTGTTTCCAGAATAATGTTTAAAGACAAATTTTCTTATATGTTGATAGTGAAATATGGAAATCTTATCCCGAAATGGGTAACCATTGAGAGGACTTGATGTTATATTCTAAGGTCTACCTCAATTCCCCTCAGATATGACTTTCAATAAAACTTATATAACACACTATTGCAATTTGGCAGCATTTAAAAATAATACTATTAATATATACAAAATTATTTTCATCACGTATATGCAGAACTCAGAGTCATTCGCAGTTTAATTTATAATTGCGATTAAATTGTGCGGGTAATTAATCATCGAATTAGTATTTTAAAGTTCAATGCACCCCGTATTTTAATTATCCGAATGAAAAATAAAAATTTACGGCCAATGAAGTCCTGAATAAAATATATACTGAAAAAAAATGGTAGTGGACTAACGAGTATACAGCGGCATATCATTACGGATTAACTGAATGGATTCTTTCACAACTTGATACCGAGGGAGGTAGATAGGGCAAAGTGGGTGTCATGGTGGCAACTATGGGGGTGTATCGGGTCGCTATAAAAGACCTCCGGGTTCTACCAGAGCTCACTTGCTGACTTCAGCTCCATTGTACCACACTTCGGAGTATTCACAACCCTGCATCTATAGAAAATCAAGTTTGATATTTATTTAAAACCGCATTTTATTCTAAATATGTTTATTTCATGGCATGTTTTTGCAAAATGGGTTATGAAATTTAATTCGTATCATAAACTGCCATTTCGTACAATTTATTCATTAAATTTTCAGTCGGAAAACAAATTTTAACCGAGTTTCGGCTAATTAAATTCGGCGTTTTAATCCTTTTTAATTTTAAAGACATGAGAAAGTTATGACGATGTTGAATGTCAACATTGCTTAATTCTCCAGCCATTTCCAGCTATCAATGATCAATGTCATCATATAGAAAATATTTATTTATTTTAAGTATTAAAATAATTAATATAAATCTTATGTGATTGTTTCAGAAATGGGTTCGATGTCGCTAGTAAGAGTGATCGTCGCCTTGGGGGCATTGATGATGCTTGCAAATGCTATGCCAACAAGGGTAAGTTTCATATTTTTTGCAAACTCTTAATTCCATAGCATATGTGCATATCTATATTATTATACCGCATAATAAATTTATTCCCTCGTGCACGCTTAAAATTAATCTTAATATTTACATAGTCTCAGAGAATTTTCTTAATGAGCAAACGTAAACTAAAAGTTAGTATAAATATTCATTGTTATCATATACGTAGATATTTCTTATTTATTGTCATGTAAAATTATTATACATTATCTAGGATTCAATTTCGTGTTTCATTTCCTGACATATAAGTTAATATGAATGTCATGAAAATTGTATACGTCTAGGAAAGCTTTTTGAAATAAGCCTTTATTGTCTTTCTTCAATTTCGCTATGTTGACATAAAATATTTTTTAACATATTTCGCATCATTGACTGAATCTACTTTTATTAGATGCCTTCAGGATCAACCCATATCAACAGATTAATAACAAAAACCAAATATAATACGCCTTAGAACTATAAAATTCTTACGTGACATATTAAATAGTCCGATATGTGTCCAATATTAAGCCCAGCTATTTTCAAGGATAATACGAAATCATTTGATCTAATACGAGTAGAAAATAATTTAATATGAATCTAATTAAATTTAGAAGCAATGTCATAGGGGCAAGGACGTTAGAATTCGGGTTATTTCAGGCCCAATTAGCCCATTTACTAATTACATTGAACAAAGCTTTACCTACAAATTTTAGCATAATTGAACATTTTTTCTAGAATGTTTATTAAAAAGAGCTTAATCAATTTAAATTACCACTGATTTAATATCTGAGCTCGGGATTTCTACACCTTCTCGAATTTAAGCTCTGTAAACCGCAAACAGAGGTTCTACAAAGCTTATATTAGGTCAAGTCATTAATAATTCTCGTCTCTTTTAATATTAATATTTATTAATTAACGAATAACACAATAATTTTAGTAAATTATACATCGACCATATTTATATAGCTTGTTATCATTTAATTGGTAATGTATTTATTCTTTTAAAAAAATCTTCTGATTCATCAGAAGGGGTTTCACTTCAGCATAAGCGTCTTTGGTTCAAATAACCCAGTTCTAACGCCCTATCTCAAGATGTCGAAGAAATCTTGACACATACAGAAACCGTACAGATTTGCTTTCATCATCATAAATCATACCAATTATTTTAAAATATCCTTGCACTCTAGAACAAGAGTATCCAAATGTATCTGCTTTTCGTGGAATATATTTGGTCGAATTCAACCGTGTCGTACGAAGGGGGTTTATTTATAATGGAAAATAGACCCCATGGATTTCAAGTCAAGATATTGACGAAATATTCATCAATATCTTGACTTTTTCTTAAAAAAACTGACCGTCAACTTCTCATGGCATATGCCACTAGTATACGTTTCACTCGCACTTGGTACATCGTACCAGATGCGAGCGAGAAAAACATTGCACCCGTGGCTACAGAAGCGAATATTGTTGTTTTTATTTTGTTTTCGCAATTGCTGATAATAATGGTCAATGATTATTTATAATATTTATTCTTTAGACTTTTTTAGACAATTACAAAAATTTGGGGTCCCAAATAGATCCCAAATTTAGTTAAGAAGATATTTAGATTGTCTTCTAACAAATGCATTGTATAACGTGGATTATATTTCATTATTTTCATCAAAACGTTTTCAATAAAGTCTTAGAGTCTACATCCAGATCTCTTGAACCAAATATCACATCGTAAATTTCAAAACAAAACTATCCTAGTAAAATAATGAATTATATATTAATTTGTCTAATCTTCATTAAATTATATTTCATTTTAAAGCGCTAACATTTATTTTAAAAAAGTGCCATCATATTAGAGTGTGGTTATTTTTTATTCTGTTATTAAATTTGGAATGGTTGTCGGATATTAAAACGAGAATCCCTCTAAGATTGATGTCGCCTGAGAGACGTGTTGGTTTTAATAATTCTCGGTGGCAAATTTTCAAATTGTTCAAATACCAAACCATGTATGAATATACATATATATATTTAGTTAATTAACAAATCCGTATCAGCTCTCGCGTATTCTACAGGTCATTTCGTTTCGCGAACTTTTGGCGCATGAAGTTTCGCCAAATTGGGAGAATTAGTACTGGGGGAGTTGCTTAATTCAAAAATTTAATTATCTCAAAAAAATTTACATTCGCAGCAGAAGTTATTTGTTTCAATCGTCATTTTGACACAACTAATTTGGCTAATCGTCTATTGGGAATATTTGATTAAATAATATGAATTATCATAAAATATCGCATGTACCAAACATTAAAATAGGGGCAATCCCATGACAATTTCCTAATTATTCAGGACGGTTTTTCCTGTGACAGGGTATGTATTAAAATTCAGAGCACTATTTTATTGCATTTTCATACTTGTGTATATATATATATATATAATTTAATTATGAATATGTTTATTCTGCGGAATATCTTTTGATTAATAATGCAGAATAATTAAATTTTAGTAACGCACGAAGATCAAAGGAGTATGACGTATTTTATATCTCTAATATTTTGATGTAATATATTTTGAGTATTTACTTTTTCATATAATGTTTCAATTTTGTGTCACGATGTCATAATTCCTCATTATATTTGTTCCCGGTGGTTTTGACTTTAGCACAAAAGACTTATACAATATCACATTGTGTAATATTCTATGAAATCTCATGACAATTGAGATTCGTACGTTTTGTGTTTGCTAAGCAATTATTTCACACGTGTAAATAATATATATTTACCTGTGTTGTATAAAAAAAATATATTTAATTTAAATCTCAATACAAGTATGTATGATAAAATAATGAAAATATTGATAAAGACATGAATAGAATAGGAAAATGTATTCGTTTTCTATGTAAAAATTTTCTTTGTGAATGTATGCTTAGGGAAAACCTCTGTAAATATTTGAAAAAGACATATTATCGAACGATGTGTATGTAAACTTAGTTTTCCCAGCGTATGTCATGAAAAATAAATTAATGCAAAATTTTCTTCGTATTACCGCCGGATGTATAAATAAGTTTTATAACTTGAATGGACCAAGGAGAACGTTTGCGAAGCGAATCCGGTGTGATAGTTTTACTAGATCTCCCATGGTGAATATGAATGATCATAAATCATGAAAATACACATAGTGTTTCGGTAATCTTCTTTGTGATCGTTATTGCAGATATATCTCAGTTTATTATTGGGCCATTCTTAGAAAATTATATTCTATGAATGAAGTGGTCATTGAACTTTTAAAATAAGCGAAATTTCTGTCAATTTTATATTTATCAAGATTAATTTGTCTCCTCAGTGTAAGATAGCAAAATGTCATCTTTTCATGATTTTTTTTTCGTCTTCAGGAGGCCGAAGCATTTTAATTGTGTTTTTTACTGAAACTCTACACATTTTTTTTTTTTTTAACTGTTGGTCCGACGCAAACGAGTGTTGTTGTTTGTCAATCAGTGGAGGTAAGGAGAAAAGTTACGTATTACCGTATGCAGAAGGTCGCTTTTCGTTTAGTAATGCTCTGCGTAATGCTCTGTTTGGGGCAGACATGTATATGCCCCGATGGTCTATAATTTATACTCGATTTGATAAATAAGCGACACTATTTATTATATTATTTTCTTGGTTTGACCTCACTGTACTAAAAATATATACAGATCATTTTTTTTTAATAAAAGGGGGGGCACTACAATCTTATCATGTCTAACATGTTTTTAAAGTTACGAGCCGCCTCTTTAATTTGTCAAGATACGTCATGTATAAAATGTTGACATATTTTCATTTAAACCTCGTACATTGATAAATTAATGTTAAGATAGTTTATTTTTTAACGACTAATTAATTCTTATTTATATTTTTTACGTGCTCGGAGTTAAACTTTCGCGTAGCTGGTTAATTAAAAAAGTTGATCGTATTTGTCTGCAAAAAATGCGTCTAGAATTCAATTTAAAGCAAGAATTTTCTCGAGACTCGGCCACGCTCAAGTTCCAGAATTATTTATTAATTATCCTATCAAAGAAAATAGACTGATTTATCCCCTCACACGATTATACTCGATCGAACGATTCTTTGTCGTTTGGAATTATTTCTGTTGAAATGAGACGAGACCTGGGTGATTGTTTTTGTTCAATTTGACATATGTGTGTCGTTGTTTGTTCGTAATTAACCTGTCGTTATTTTTGTTTACAGGAGGAAATAGACATTCTTTTGAATAACCTAAACAATGAAATTCAAGATGAGGAATATGGTAAGCTTTTCTGTCGAAATCGTAATGTTTATCTTGTTTATGTCCATCGTGTTTGTGTAGTTTTTGTCATTTTAATTGATTCGTATAATTGTTTGGATACTGTAGATGTTCTTGTATGTTTTGAATCGTCTGAAAAATCGTTAATTTATTTCTTGCGACGAGTAACATTCTGTAGACGTATAATCACATTTAAATTCGTTTATTTTGCAAATGGAGCTATCGTAAATATCTCGAATCAATTGAAATACACGTACCTGAATAATATTGTTCTGTATGATAATGAAAATCGAGTATTAATTAGTGGTTTCGGTAATATTATCTAACATAGCTCTAAAATAACATCATAACTAATAACCAACTCGTTGGTACGTACGTTAAAGTTGTTGAATTTTGCGGAGGTGCAACTTTGACGTTGCAATATGAATATAATTACAACGCAGCATCAATTAGTCTAATTAATATCAACCGTGGTGTGTTGTGAGTTGAAAGTTTAATATTCTCGAGGTGAATTAAAGGTCATGCAATTTAATTTGATGTAATTTTTGTTATGTTTTACTTTGTAAGTACGTTTCCTTTGTGCGAAACGTTTTACAAATATTTAGTCGATTAATTCTGCTGGAAAACACATCAACATCAATGTGCGCATTTATATAATATGATTTCAGATTTTTTTTTCGTTGCTGAAAATTTCTATGGAAATTTTAAAAGCAGTTTTCGATAGCCCGTCTAGTTCGATTTTGTCGCAAAAATAAATTTTCCATTGTTAGTCACTATCCATTTATAAAAATGTCATTGTGTTTCCATATATATTTATATAAAAGTGAAAGGGATCCTAATTGATTTTATCAATTTCGGATGAAACTATTTTTGGACTCGATAAAATAATTCATTCTTCTTCAATTACACGCGCAGACATTTTTTTTACCTTTCAACACAGATTAGATCGAAGAGTTTACGATGTAAATTAATCTTTTAAATTATACAATGGTTATTATAACAGAAACATAAAAGTTTGGCTCTAATCCAAGCACGTGGAGTGGTGTGAGGCAAACAAAGGGCGCTTTAAATGTAACTGAATTTTAGTGATTGATGGTGTTTTTAAATATAACCAGGCGAAGATTTGCTCGCGAAAATAATTTTGCATGCTTTTTTTATTATTCAATAATATGTATCTAGTTTCGAGAGCTGTTATCGATGCGCTTTTAATATTCGTAATGATTTTTTTTATTATTATGATGTAACTTTATGAACGATCCGCGCAAGTATGTTTACGAATATTTCTTGTCTTGTCCAATGTCACTTTCGGAATTCCCAGGGGATCAATTTTGAATCCCTTTCCGTTCATCCTTTTATAACATGGGGATGGCGAATAAATTGGACCAGCGTCCGAATTTTGCAATTAATCCATAGATTTTTATCTGATGTTCAGTCAATAATGATATATTGCTTGCAGTAATTTATTGAACTATTGTTTTGTTAAAGTGTTATGTGATGTTTTTGTCGTCTGAAATGTTTGTTTCCTGTGATATGTTTTTGGCATCGTTCGGTAAGTCTGATTTTGTATATTTGTCTGTGCATATTGTAGTTATTTTCATATACAGTGAAACTCTATTTTTACCTTTTTCAAGGGACCGATAAAAAAACGTAATTCGAGGGAAAACGTAGATTCGGGGTTAAAAAATCGCTATCGTACATATTTTTGTGCTGGTTTCGATCTTATAAACCGATAATAAAGTTTAATCTTGTACGTTTTTAATGCTAGTAAAGTAACTTTTAAGGTTCTCAATATGCCTCGTAGCATCTTCTTTTGTTGGAATTGGATGGATTTCATCTAAAATAGATACCTTTAAATTTATTGGGAATTACTCGTCGTTCCAATTTTAATAATAATATTTGTACTATATTTTTGCGGTAGTAATGTTTAAAAACACAGATTATTCCCAGGTCTAATTGCTGGAGATTCACTAGTACAGTTTAGAGGAAAAATGGCTAATTTTATATTCCTCGGTGTTAAATTTATTGGATGAGAATTTTTCTTTTCATACCTCCCCTCCCATCAAAGTATCTAAGGTTAAAAGTTTTTTTCAAACAATTTTGAAGTTATTCATTCTTTTTTTATTTTTGGTATATTTTGTCGGGTACTGACTTTTTTGAAACACCAAGGTTTATGTGCTTTTCCAATTACTAATGGGGAAAACTTCTCACTACGATCTGCAGGGCCGTGCGGCCATATGGCCAGATTGTGCGGCGCACACAGGCGCCGAAAGGTTAAGAAGGCCGAGAGGCCTCAAGAGGAGAAAAATTCAAAAATTATAAATATTAATTCATTAAAATCTTTAAAATCTCCTAATTCTTTTTCATAAAATGTTTTTTTATTGTAAACAGCAGAAAATAGCTGGAAAACTTGAATTCCGGGCACGTAAAAATTGGGTTTCACTATAAATATTATCGATTTTTCGTATTGATTTTTATATTATTTTGCGTTGTGTTATTCGCAGGAATCACCAAAAACTTGGACTCCTTAGGTGGTGGACATTTATTCATCGGTCCACAATATTATTCTAAAAATCTGCACGGACTCGGCGGCGGCAATCTGCCTAAATATTTTGCCAACATGAGGAATCTGGACGGATTGGGGGGTGGACACTTGAAGAATTTGGACGGATTAGGCGGTGGACATGTCAGAAATTTGGACAGTCTCGGCGGCGGAAATTTGGTCCGCAACTTGGATTCTCTGGGCGGTGGTAATCTCGTGCGTAATCTTGATTCTCTGGGCGGTGGTAATCTCGTCCGCAATCTCGATTCTCTCGGCGGTGGTAATCTCGTCCGCAACCTGGACCAACTGGGGGGTGGCAACCTCGCCCAATACTTCAAAGCGGCCAATTATTACAGAAACCTGGACCAACTCGGCGGCGGACATTTGAAAAATTTGGATCAACTCGGCGGCGGACATCTGAAAAATCTGGATCAACTCGGAGGTGGAAATCTCGGCTAAACAATTCAACTCTGTATTCTAAATCAAGTATCGCATATTCAAGAAATGTTCATAAACCCATAGAAATAAATTTATTTTGAAATAATCGTGTATTATTATAATCATTCGCCTCATCCGCCGCAATCGGTAAGTACATCTCTCATATTCATATTTAACAACGATATTTTTTCATCAGGTGTAAGTAAAATCGCTGTTTATATTCAAGATATACATTCTGCAGAACAAAGTTTAAATTGGAGTGAAACAACTTTGGCTCTGCAACCTTAATATACAACCATGTTAGGGAAACTAACGTTCAGTACATCATCATTAACGTTGCTCCCGACGCTTAATAACATTACTTATTTATATATTTTTTTTGTTCCTGCTTACGTTGCACATTATTAGCATTTATCTAATGGCGGCTATACTATTCATATGATATTATGGCGTTCGATAATATGATGCGACGTAATCAACAAGTGTATCTATCTAGTCGGGCCGTTGTGAAGTCATACCCCCTCATTAAAGATAATGGCTTCTGCGGTTAGAGTTTGTATCAGAGTCCAATTAAAACTTGCTTCACAAATGCATATTTACATCCATACGTGTGCACGTATACACGGGGTGTGTTCTCAATAAACCATTGGGGTAATGAAACATGCATAAAACGATAAATTTGCATACAGAAAAATCCCGTATGTGTGTATTGAGCCAAATAAAATCAATATTTGGAACGCTTCGGATTCGTCGCTGGATTTAAATAATGTATTTTAGAAATCCTTCTAATGTATATTATATTTCAGGACCTTTTTTTTACATCATAATAAATTATTTTACAATGTGCTTTTCATTATATTGTCGTTTTAGGATACCAAATTCGCAGCATCGGTGGATCCGATCGTAACCGGCTGGATCAATTGCGCGGAGGATATGCTCAACCAATGAAATACCCATATCGCAGAACTATCGAAGAACCAAGGTACTTAAATATAGTTTTCATGGAATTTGATATGCCATGTTCGATGTACTCAACGATTTTTTATTTGTGAAAAAAGAATTCAACTTTGCTTTTTTTAATGGAATAAATTGCAGCATCGTGGCAGAGATGTAAAATGATGCATTGGGCAGAAGTGCGCTGTCCATATGGCCAGATTGTGCGGTGCACACAGGCACCAAGCGGGAAAAATTTGAAATTATAAAATAATAATTTATTAAAATGGATTACATTTCTTAAAAACGAAATTAAATAACGTATTCTATGTAAAAAAAAACGTTTCCAAGTGGAGCATGAGGACACTGGAGATGAGAGCATTGAATGCTCCAGGACATGGGACATTTAAATGGGGTCAACTTAAAAAAAAAAAACAATTATTATTATAAAGTCTCTCTCGATAACTACAATTTTCCTCCATCATTCGATGGTCGGAAAGAAATAAATCGTCGTGGAACTCCAAAATTATTCCAGCTTGACAAAAATTTACAAATATATTGAGAAAAACAATTACATGTAGATGACTTACATCCCAAATGGACAAGGCATCTGAAGAACAATTTTAGTAATTTTACATTGAATAATTTCTATACTGTCCCATGATACAGATAAAATAACTTTATTTATCTCTAAGCTCAGTTTCGGCATTGCCGGTGGTACCTACCCTTTAGAAAGCCACAATTTAGTGAAATTGGTTCGAGTACATAACCCACTTCTCATCCCCTGACATAAGATGTTGAATTTTCTTCTAATTTTAATAATTATTGACACATTCTAACCCGTACAGATTTTCTTTCATCCCAAAAATGATGCGGGATCCATACACCCTGTTTATGAAAATTGTTAATTATTTTTAAATATTCTTGGACTCTATATCGAGAGTTTCCGACTGTATCTGCTATTTGTAGAATAGATTTGGTCGTATTTGCTTCAACATCAATCCGTAACACCTCTTTTTCCATATTCACTACCCCTCATTTCGAGGTTTATTTTTTAAATCAAAAAATTACCCATGTCAAAAAACGATATTTTTGGCGGGTCCCTTATAAATAATAATATTGTTATATTAGAATTTTATCATAACTACGCAGATTGTCTCAAACTGACGACATGTTTTCCGCAGTGATATTTGTTCCACGATACACACGTCATATTCCTTTAGAAATGTAAATGATAAAAAATATGTATTTTTCATCCCTGGAAACAGAATGCTTTGGGGAATCGTTACACAATGCCTTACATAATGGAAACGTTTACGTCCTCATAAACTATGAACAGAAAAGTCATAAAATACTCGGTGTACTTTATTTTTTTTATAAAATATTCAATGATTGAACTTATCTAAATATATTATAATAAAATAATTATTAGATCGATTAGTATTAATATTTTCGTTGAGTTATTTTTGTGCGGGCATGTATTACAAGAGTATCGTTTTTGTGTCTGGCTGAGAACAATGATTAGTGGAGCCAACATCCCTTAATGATGACGCCTGCCGGGATTTCGACCCCATTCTTCAATATTTATATAAACTGCGATATATCGGAAAATGGCATTTTCAGATGATTACATTAAAAAAGAATATGCATTCAATATGCGTGGATTATGATGAGAGACAAATCGCAATTTAACTGTCCAAGTGGGTACAGTCTGAGGATGACAAGATAATCCTGGATTCTACTTATTTAGATTGGTTTCGCGTTGTTTCGTAAACAAAGTCATAAAAACAATAATACGGCAACGAAAAAAAAATATAAATTCAATTATAACTGAAATGATAACATTATATTTGCTCAGTTTAATAATATAATTATATTATCAGATCGAATTATATCATAAATATAATGATATATAAGTGCGTATGATACTATCTCATACTATCAATCTTATATTTATAATTTTATTATATAGTTCACTATAAAAATTCTATTTAAATTGAGACGACAGCTATTGAAATGATATCGGATTAAGTATAAAATCGAATTTGTGTTAGTTGAAAGCGTTCGATTGTCCCAGAGAGCTCTACTTGGCATTGGCTGCGAATAAAAATTCCCCGGGGCAAAATAATTCGACCTAGTATTCAATGTCCAACATTTAAATAAGCATAGATTCGCAGTCGGATCCGAAATAAAAAATATGATCTTGATTTATTGTAGCTTTATTCAATTTGGGTTGATCTGGTTATTCATTTCGATGGTTCGTTGCTGATTTTACGATTTTTTTGATACACACAAATCAGCTGCTAAAGATACCTCTCGATGAAATATATTCATTTGCTATAATTTTCGCTATAAAAATAATTATTTGAAATATAATATACAATGTCCGGAAAAAACTTACATACATTAAACTTAATAAAACATTAGACAATTTGACTTTCAGATGTTAATTAAACTTCATCCAGCTCGCGTATGAATAAATCATTACATGAAAAAATTCTCGTGAAATTGAATTATTTCTTATTTGATGATTATCGATTAAACTGTGCAATGAGTACAAAAGTCTCTTTGATGAATTTTCACCGCAATATATTCACGGCACGCTGAAAAAAGCTGTCATTTATGCTTATTGAAAGAATCCTTTGACAGAGTAATGCCTTGAATGCCTTTCTAATTTATCTTTTTAAAGACCTCTCAATTGAAACGCCTTCAATTATTCTATTATATGAAAAACGTCAAGATTTTTTTTTATTTTAATATAGTAGAATGCATTATTGCTTCCTACGCTCAGATTAATTATTCATCTTTAATATGCGATACGCGTCTACATCAAAGTTTATTTTATTATGCGTCGTGCGAATGCCCGTATAAGAGAAATAAGTTGATGATGGTAGTGTGCTAAACATGAGCAATACATATTAATGTTGAATGATGGTGGCTTTGACCTTTCGATTTGTCCGTTGTCCTAGACACCGTCCCTTGGAGACCCTCTAGAACTGGACTATGTATTTTAATTTTTTTTAACGAAATTCAGAAGGGAGAAAGTTTTGGGCGCTAAAATTTGTCTGATGGTGGTACACCTCAGGGAATGAAACTCTTCCATTATCCCGACTTCTCTTTTTGTTGCATGTTTCATATGAATAATTTCGTCTTTTGAGTTTAAACCTAGATTTAATTCACTATTTTAAATCATTGTAATGATATTATTAACGAATCTTACATTTTTGTTACGGCCAAATATGTAAATAAAGATGGTCGTGTTATCAGCCGTTAAGTCATTTAAACTCGCACGCTAATAAAAAATAAAATAAACATGGCGGCCAGCTGTCATTCTCGCATAAATAAATATGTATATTGATTTGATTGCATACATGTACGTAAAGCTTTGCGTGAAATGAAATAAAAACATCGGGGATCAATTGTGCTTATGCGGATTTTTTATTAATTTTATTTTGTACGTGATCTTTGTGCCACGGCTGGGGTTATGTATTATAATAATAATAATAAGAAACATCACGATATTTATTTAAGAGTATCGTATGTGTATTTACTTATGATAATCTAAATAAATAATTCCTTGATACGTATAATTTTATTATTGTTTATTTTGAACTTGACTTTGAACCGTTTGATACTTTCGTTAAAATGTCGTCTTTATATTATTCAATTATTAAATAAAAATTCATATATCGTTTTCTAATACATTCGTTTTTTTATTATTTCAGCTTTCGCCCAAGGAATATCGTTCCATTTGAGTTTATGAATCCACCTCAATACTATCCCCAAAATACTCGTGTGCCACAAACAAAAGATAAATCAGAAAAGAAGAGTGAGACCTACAACTTTGACGAGATCGACCATTCTAACTTCGACGGATTTTCAAAGAGAAAAACATAAATATTTAAATATTATATATAAACTCGTTGGTTTGAATAAATAAATATACCATTTTCATCTAAAATGACAAAAGCTATAGATAACCTATTAGTGTAACTCTATATTCCTCTATCCGAATAAACTTTGATTTATTTAATGATATTAATATTCTCCATGTACAATATTCAATTATTGGCCTATTTAAACTTTATTATAAATTACATGCCAGCATAAAATTAAATTAAAAAAAAAACAAATAACATTATACTGTATTAGGGCTCAATTGTGTAATATTATTACAAAAAAACCGGAATCATTTTGAAAAACTTGAATGGAAATTTAGAAGTAATGGTATTTTATGTATTTACGATATTAAATTATGTATAAAGTTGTTGTAATATTACCATGTCTCCAATATTATTATATCTAATTTTAATGTATTAATGTTGATCCCAATAAAAATTGCAATCTCAAAACAAAGTCTATCCTTATTTTTTCCAATTACATATATATTTATTATAATTAGTATTTTATTGCTTGATATTAAATATCATAATAAAAAGTCTTATAAGGGTTTAACAAATCTGAAACATCAATTCAAATAATATCTTAAAACGTATAAAATATCAAATTCCCTTTTAATATTAAATTCATAAATCAAATCCCACGTTTCATCCAGTTTTTTAGACATAATCCTTGTTTCGGTAGTTTAACATTTCTATACTATTAAAAATTATAAATTTAATAAATGTATGGTTTAAAATTTCACTCAAATTAATATATAACAATCATTGTTTTTCAAAATATAATAAATCAATAAAGGCCTCTTATCTAATTACCCTTATAAGGTCACTTCTCTAATATATATATTATATGTGGTAAACCAAGAAGTTACTGTTATTTCTCACGATAATGGTTAGTATGATAAGAATTTAAATTGTAGTGCAATATTGCTTCATGCGGCAGTCGACAGGAGTGTCAACTAAGCTAAAACGACTTGTACCTATGCATGTTTCTTATGATATGCGTTTTAACATTGTAATTTGACACGCAATCTAAAAGTTATGTACTGAAATCTGATAATAAAAAGAATCACATATCAAAGCCCAATTTATAACATCTAAACAGCACAATTTGCTTATCACTAAAAACCCATATTGGGAGTAAGATTCATATTATTTTTAAAACCATAACGTGGTGGTTATCCTATACGGATATATGAGTCTATTATGACCGCTTCTCGAGTAAATAATTTATGGACGAGATAATATATGACAAGCATATATTTTTTTATTTGACAAAAACGTTATTTGTTCATTGGTCCATATAAACCACTAAAAAACCCCATGTAATATTAATATTATTTTTATCGAATGTTTATTTGCAAACTAATAAATTTTTAACAAGTTTTCAGTATATTTTTTATACGCAATGAATTCAATTTTGATACGCATTTATTTCAATTTAGATTTTTTGAATTATAAAAGGGGCGTCTTTTTGGTTTGCCGCTGTGGTCAGTTGGAGTATGGCCGACGAGCCGTGCGTTGCGGCCAAGGCTGTCAGTGTCGCTGGTGGCTGAGCGGCTCGCGATGAGCGGCGGCGCGGCGCTGGCCCCGGGGGGCGCGGCGCCCAGCTACCAGCATGAGTTGCTCATGGAGCGCCTGCGCACCAAGAACTCGCAGTACAAGAGCCTCACCGACACCTCCAAGGCCGTCCGCATGACGATGCTTGTGAGTGCGGCACCGACCCCCTTTCTCTCCAAACATTTCTTCACATGTACCGCAACAATGGCCATCATTTGAGACAATTTCTTCCGATATGTAGATGAAATATAATCAAAACTATAATTAACAATATGCCAAAGCCACTCCACAGAATCCCACAGGTTGCAGTGATTTTTAATGAAAAAATAGTAAAATTAACAAATATATTCCTTTGCTAAAATAAACTTCATTTAAAAAAAAAACACAAATCTCACTTATAAAATTTTATTATGCTAGGTTAAATGTACATCAGAACAGTCATAAGAATATTTCAATAAATTCTTTACATTATATGATTTATGTAAAGTGTAATCAATTATTTAGTAAGGTTAGGTTATGTTAGGTTATAAAAACAAAACAATAAGATAGGTTAGAGAAAGTGGTTATTTACACACTCGAATAATCATATATATATAACCACACGAGTGATTAATTAGTTTATATTGTTATAAAACATTTTTATTATTTTATTATGCAATTAAAATTGAATGTGTCAAGTTTTTTGTTTAATTTTGTGTATTTTTTTATTTTACAGGATAAACGATGGGCATTAGATAGTGCAGATAGAACAATTTTACAAAAGTGTCTTGATAGTCTCCAACATCGTATTAAAATATGTTCTTTACAGAGCTTGGTTGAGAGGCTAGAGTGTCTTTCCCGTCAATTGGGGTAATTTTTTCATATTTATTTATAATGTCACTCATGATTTCATTTATTATTTAGTATGTCATTGTGGTTTTATTATTATACTCAAAATTGAATTATTTGCGACTTATTATTTGTTAGAACTAACATTTAATTATTGATGCTATCAATCTAATATGTTATATAATTTTTTTCTCTCAGTCTTAAATTTATGGTTGGTGCATCGGGAGTAGATTTATTTATATCGTCAGATATGTTCTATTTGGAAATAATATTAGAATCATCAGGAGCTGTTAAAGATGTGAAAATTCACCATGATGGAAAGGTATAGTATTTATTTGAGGTTATCATTGCTTATCATTTTATATAAATGGATATAAATTTTATTACATCTACAGATTTTGTATATTAAATAATATCACATTCATTTTTTTAGAGTGAGCAACAATCCTGTGAAGAGCTTGTATCATGCATTAGTAAAGGTGATTTCACCGATTTCACAACTCAACTCGAGGGCTTGACAGCTGTATACCAACTCAACGCTCAAAAAAATATTAAATGTAAAGCCTTTAGTGCTCTGACTGCGCTCGAAACAGATCTCGGCACTCTGTCGCAATTACAAGTTTGCCTCAAAGATCCTTGGAAACATGTACATAAAAGTCCGATAGGTTATGTTCATAAACGAAGAGGAGGTAATAATATTTCATTCTTCGTGTTCAATTTTATCCTGCCGATTCAATAATATACATGTATTATTATATTTTTAGGGCATGCAATGAGATTGACCTATTTTATTTCCCCTTACGAGATTGCACGTCTCACTAACGGAATACTCACCGTAGAAGCTTTAGCAAACGGGTCAGGGCTATCAGCTCTTTTATTGCTAGAATCAGCTCCCGCACATCGCCTTCAACTTTCTCCACTTGTTACATTGCCGCAACGCTTGCAACCCAACAAGTAGTCACATTTTTCTTACTCAATATACCAGTCGATGAATTTTATTGCACAAATCTAATGTTTTATTTTTTTTAGTGGACCTACGTACGCTCCATTGGGACCAAACAATAGTGCAACGCTGCCGGCTAGATTTATATTGAAACTGTCGCAAGCGATGCCGATTTGTGGTGCATTGCTAAAAAATATTACGGCTGCTGGAGAACCTGAGGGCAATCCGGTGATGTCTCCTAATCAAACGACTCCAGTGTTACCCACTATGAAACCGTTGCTTTCACTCGTTGCACAAAATGCTGCGGCCTCGGCTGATATCAATCCTAATAAAGGATTATTTGTTGTTAGTTACATTCTAATATTAAAGCAAATATATTATCCATTTTTGTGTTATAAGGGTAGATCAATTAAAAACCAGAGTTTTTTTAACGCTCGCTTGGTGATGTTAATCGTGTGAAATCTTTTTATACGTAGAAAGGGCAATACACCTTCTCAGCCCATCAGAGCTGATTAGCCGTTGTTTGTATCATGTCTGAGAAAGAGGTACACATTATGTTAACCCGTAAAATGTCATATAACCTGCCATATCATTCTATTAATGGCCCAGAAAAATTCAAATGACTAAGAATCGGTGGTAATCGAGAGTCATGCATGGATTTATACGATCTGTGAGCTGATTAAAGGTGACTGGCAGTCTTGCATGTTTGTTGCTTAACATAGCACTCCAAGGTGTAATAAAAGCCTCCGGCGTGGACGTGGAAAAATAGGGAATCCTTGAACACCTGAGAGTTGAAGAGAACAGCTTCGATACGTCCAGAAATTCATATATCTCGGCTCACTTATTACAAATAACGATGAAACGAATTTAGAAGTATGAAGAATCTACGGTCATCTACATCCAAGTCCAGCTCTACAAGACCCACACCAGGCACGCCCTAACATACGGATCTGAATGTTGGGCTTTGACAAAAGATGAGCGACAACTGGATATCCTGGAGATTTGGTTTACTGAAGTGAACTAACGCACTGCGGCGATTTAAAGGGTTTTGGCACGATATCGAACAGAGTACTATGTAAAGATTTGATTCGCGAGTTATATTACTTCAAGATGTGACTTGGAGGCATCAGCGGTGGTGA
Organism: Philopotamus ludificatus; assembly: GCA_022495035.1. NCBI lineage: Eukaryota > Metazoa > Arthropoda > Insecta > Trichoptera > Philopotamidae > Philopotamus > Philopotamus ludificatus. The sequence continues at coordinate 85,945 of JAGXCT010036912.1, read as the reverse complement.
TGTTTAGCTAATCCATTGATGTATTGATCTGATGTGTTTTGCCTTTTGTATGGAAAGTGATGAGAGGAATCTCCAGAATCGTCATGGTGGTCTCCATGTGTAGCACGTGGTTAATGGTGGCTACATCTTGATGACGGAGCGAAGTGCAGTAACGTGTTCAACGTTGCAACCCTTAGGGGAAGTGAGCTTTAAGGAGGGATAGGCCCTTTTACGGCTTCCTTTTAGTAGAGGGCACTGAAGATTAATATGGACAGGGATGATGTCATGTGTTGACCTGTAAGTGAAGTAGAAATTAAACTGCGAGACTTCATCTCATAATCGAATGCAGCTATCGATTGGGTTTGCAGATATGTACAGCTCATTAATTTCCTTCATGAGAGCCGTGTTCAGTGAACGCTGAACACTACTACCAGCTCTTAAATAAAGTGAAACTTATATTTTGACCAAAAAGAGGTAAAACTCCTGTATAACGTGTGATTGTCTTTATGATAACACTCGTTCGTGCAGAGCTGTTTGAGCCATGTGAGAAAAAATTTAAAGGACATCATTTTGATAACGATCAAGATGTAAAAATGTTACTTCAATCTTCAATGATGAATGAAGAAAACAGAGAATATGTAAAAAATTACGATGTGTTAACATTTTTTTTATTGTAACAATAATATTATTTCGTCGAGTATGAAATTTCTAGTTATGGTCAACTTTGACAGCTTCTTATTAGAGGTTACAATTATATTTTGAATTTTTTTTTATGTAAAAAAGTTGAATGTGTCGGTTTTGCATGAGCTGAGTAAAGAGTAAACGTTCTCTTCATAAAAATGATTAATTTTTTAATCAAATCATAATGTGTGATGTGAAATGGATACAATACAATAACCGTAAATGTTCAGCACAGTAGTTGGAAAAGGACAGGCCACCAAAACAAGCTGATGTCGAGTATTTGGTGGTCTGCCGCAGGTGTGATTTATTATGATTTCATGAAACCTGACTCATCGATCATGGCAGAAGTATCCTGCAACAAATGATCAGAAGAACAGCCTAGATTGACCAACCGATCGATTCCTATTCTATTGCATGACAATGTTAGACTGCACACTGCACAAATGACAGTGGCAAGACTATTCTGAGTTGGAAGTTCTCCATCATCCACCATACTCACCAGATCTTGCCCCCACTGACTACCACTTATTCCGAATTCGTGGAATACTGTAAAACAGACCTTCCTAGACTTAATTGACTCGATTACCAGGCTTTTACACCACCGGACTGAATAACTTAGATTTTTTTCTACAAATTTCACACCTAATATAATGTCTGGTTTATTTTTGATCTACCTAAATATGTATATGTATTAATATATATTTTTTGTGTGGTATAGACTTTGCCGGATCAATCTCAGTGCTATTTTCTTACTGAAACCAATGGATTGGATGGTTGTATAATAGAATCCGTTCCATTTACGCATCCACGACAAGTACCAACTCTAATCGCTCGTCTTAGGCAGCAAGCTCTTTTCAATACGCTAATATCGAGTTGTGTTCGTCCTAATAGTAAACAGGGTAATTTTATTTAGATTTACCGATCTGCTGCAGCTCCGAATCATACGCTACATTTATATTATTTGTTTCAGATGTCGAATCGTCAATTATGGTTGAAGTGAGCGCACTCTCTTGGCAACATATCAGCATATGTTTGGAACAGCCGGGTGAAGATGGTTTGGCCACGTTAGAATTGGAACTACCCGAAGGCGGAGGTTCACCGAAGGTATCAATTCAAGGCGGCGGAACCAACAATGGAATTTATGAGGAATATTTAGCGCGAGTTTTACAACGCACACTATCTGTGCCGTTAACAGTCCGTGCATTACTAGCTCGTTGGGAACGTGATTCTCGGCCGGGTTTTAGTGGGGGCGCGGGGGGGCTTGAACCTGGTGGACCACCAACCTCTCCGCGCCAGCATTTTTCTTCTCATTCTAGCCAAAGTATAATATATTTTACAAAAACAGTATTTATTTTTGTTGCGTCGATAATATTTAATAACGTTTCCGTTTTTAGATAATTTTCTCAATGAGTCTCATCAAAATCTTACCATATTCGGTAATCAAGATGGAAGTCTTGCGTCAATTATATCCAACAGCAATAACAGTAACCTACAATCTTCGCAAATACAAATGCATACTGTAACAGGTTCTTACGAAGATAAAAAATCTAAAAAACGAAAATCCGATTACGATATAGGAAATATAAACAAGAAGAGTAAACCGCAAGTCGTATGCGAGGTTTTATTAGAGAGTTCGTCGAGTAACTCTGATACGGCGGAAGATTCCGATGTCGACGAAGATGATAATATTATTCAATCGGATTCTTCTAACGATGAAGACGACGTAATTCAACCTTCGCCTACATCGCAGCCTGGATTTGTATCCGACTTAGAATTATCAGGATTAGATCCGACTGAACTCATAGGCGGTTCATCGAACGATAATAAGACGAGTTGTTCTGAATTTGAAAATTCAGGCGATGGAGAAACAAGCGAACTACAGGATATGGATGAACTAATACGGTGATTATTTTGTTAATTTTATTTAAAAATCTAACAAACTCAATAGAAAAACCTTTATGATATTAAAATGCCCAAAATAAATGCTTTATTTTTTCCTTTAGAACAACTAGCAACACAGCATTTGAAACTAAAAAGCATAAATCAAAGTCTCGAGAACATCGCAGTAACAAAATTAATTCGTCTCTACTGATGGAGCTAGAAGGTGGAGGCTTTATGCCTCCCTCTGTGAGCATTACACCTATTACTTCTAACGTTCCGGCAGTGTCCACTTTGGATACTTCACCGAATTTCACATCCGCTTTAACAGGTATGGGCCTCGACAGGAGGCCCGGCATAGAAATCATTCCAATTACGACTAACCAGCCGACCAGTTTATCTAGTTCCATTACTATAATTCCAATCTCTACATCCCAATCAAAATCGCTCGAGGATAGACATAGGAGTGAAAGAAAATCCTGTTCTAATAAATCGTCGAGATCTAGTAGTAGTGATCGAAGTAAAGATAAAAAAAAGAAAAAACGCAGAGACGACTCTATGGGCCCGCCCGATAAACTGCCGCCGAAGCAAGATCCTCTGACTAAGCCGGTATCCGTTAGCATCAAACCAACCGACCGATCGCATTCTCCTCTTTCAATGCGATCGACATCACCGAATACGACCATGAGAAAATTTAGTCCTAGCCCTACTCACGGCAGACCGGTGTCAATAGCTAAATCATCCGGTAGTCCTAGCAGCGTTAAGAGCAAATCGTCCAGTTCATCGAGCTACCACAACAGTCCTAGGCATTCACCGGTACAATCCAGTCCTAAACACTCCCTTTCAGGATATTCTAGCCCAAAAAACCACGGCGTTTCTTCCCCGAAACATAGCTCCGGTTCCGGCAGTTCGGGGAAACCAAGTATGTCCACGTTAAAATCAGCGGCGTCCGGCTCTCCCTCCGGAAAGTCTAGCAACAGTAATTACGATATTTCCAAACTGAAGGGGTTTTCGCTGAAAGATAGCTCTGCGTTGACTTCGACGGGCTCCAGAGAAAAAGAACGAAAGTCGAGTAATTTATCATATTCCGGTTCCGGTAGCAGTAGTCCAAAATTAAAATCGTCTACTGTCAAATTAAAGCAACTGGAAGTCTCTGTAGCGTTGACCGATACAAATAACATGTCTTCTACGGATAATATTACTTCGCCGATCGTCGATTTAGGAAAAGTTGCCACTCCGAGCCAAGTCAGAAATAGAAAGGGTTCGTTGAGCGCGGTCATCGATAAACTAAAGTCTGCGCAACACTGCGGATCGGACTTGGATATACCGGGGAGATCATCGTCGAGCGGCAGCAGCGGTAGCAGTAAGGAACGTACAAATACTGGTTCGAACCGAGTTTCTGAATCTAGATCTAGTGGTACAAATAACAGTTCAAAATCAAGTGATATTATTAAGACACAAGAATATATGGTTAAGCCTAGCTCCGACGGGATGAAAATAACAATAAACAAAACGAGAACAAAAGATTCCAACTCCAGCAGTATGAAGTCTAATTTTGGTTCCAACGTTGGATCCAACAGTTTTTCGTCGAATACAAAACAAACGTCGGGCAGTCATTCAACTAGCGGAACCGGCTCGCCGAAAACTCACACGGGACTGAAACCAGGTGTTATTAGTGGTCCAGCGTCGAAAAAGACCCAAGTATTACAATCCTCTAAAACCGGAGCGTCATTCAATGCTAGCAACATGATAAACTCGCCACAGGGCGGCGTAAATAAATCCAATCAAGGAAACGCGTCTAGCGGCAGTTCTAAAATACCGTTTATGAAATCGAGTTCAAGTTCAAATTTGTCCGGCTCGGCCACTACCAAAACATCATCGAAAATGTCCACGGGATCGCCTAAAATGTCAAACAATGCAACCGATTTGTCCAAACTCGGCAGAGATAGGGAAAAGTCGCGATCAAATAAGAGTAGTTCTTTATCGGGAAGTAATAGCGATAAGTCTATTTTTGCCAGTAGTAAAAGCAACGAACGAAGATTGAGTCCGGCTCCTTCCAGGGACGACGTTGACGGAGAACGAGCGTTGAAATCCATCTCGCAACACAACAAAGAACAAAGCTTCTCGGTCGAAGGCATCATAAAATCGTTAGATACGTCAAACAAATATCAAATACCAAAACTATCAGCTAGAATATCTTCGGACGAATCAAACAAATTGAAAAATTCAGAGAAAAATAGTATCATCGCCAACACCCAGTCGGATATGTCGTCGATTTTAAACCGAACCGCGGTAAACGACTCGAAACTGTTAGATTTCAGCGGGCGATCGCCGGACATAGGCTCAAAATACTTCACAAAATTTTCTGACCAAATCCAAAAGAACCAATCTTCAATGGCTTCTTCCATATCCAAGCCCGCAATCAATCTTAGCTCTACGAGTCCCAAGATGCAATCGAATCCCATTTCTCTGACGACTACCTCTAAATCATCCGATTCGACTGATAATCTTCAATCGTCAAATTATATGTTCAGTTCAATTAAAAATACACCCGACATTTCGAAGGATCTAAAAAGCTTAGATACCCGATCGAATATGGTGCAGCATCAAAGTCTGAGTAATTCTAGAGAAGATTCCAATCCGTCTAAGGACTATACTAAAACTTATCCGGCCATATCAGTTTGTAGCACAGAAACAATTAATCAGTCGATTAAACAATTAGATACGGGAATCGGTAAGACGTTTTCCGTCAACCAACACAAAATGAATATGGACGAACTTCCTAGGAAAAATCAATCAATGCTTATAGATAATAAAGTAGCTTCCATGATTAAACCGTTAACGAATCCGACGCACGAAGGGTCGGATATGTTGTTGGATTTTTCTTCATCTTCCAGTTCCAAAACGACTGATGTTAAAAACAAGATGGCGGAACGTGCCTATTGCATGGGAACGGGGAGCGGTAGTTTTCGAAGACACACCCCGCCTCTGACCTCCCTAGGACAATCACCCTCCGTATCTGTACATATAGTAAAGTCTCCCGTGCCGTCGCCACATGTACTATTATCGCCGCATTCTAACTCGCCGTGCATAACTGACGACGAATTGATGGACGAAGCCGTCGTTGGTCCCGGAAAATGAATTTGTTTTCAAATTCCATATCTAAATATACAATTATGTAATATGTTTTTGTAAATTTAAGTATTTTTAATATATTGGAATTGAATTTGAGCAAGCAAATTTGCGTAATTAAATTTTGTAAACAATTTTTGCAAAGATTTTCGCTATACCATGGATCGAGTAAGCGTTAACTTTATTTTAGTTTAATTTTTTTTCGTATCATCATGACATATAACTGCATAGAGTGTTTGATTATTACCTTTTTTTATTTTAAGATAGGCAAAATATAAATAAGCATATATTACAAAAGTGTATTAAAATTTGTATAAATATATTTTATAACTGTAAATTATTTCCATGAAATATATATATTTATATTTTCTACATTGTTTTGTATCACTAACCCTTAATCTTGAATCACTAACCCAAATATAGACTTAATATATTACTTACGAGACGTATGTCACCTCTGGATGTGATGAAAAAAATGCGACTCCAACATTCAGAGTCGAGTGTCGGTATTGAACATGGCGGCTGGGCAAATCATGACTTTGTAGATTCTACGGAGCTATGAGGAGCCAGGCCAATTTGGTGACGTGTGCTACAGAAGATACCTGTAGCATCCGATCAGACTGAATTATATACGAATTGACCCTAGCCTCGTCTGATTACTATTGTCACAATCCGACAACTAGACTCCTAGGCTTTTGGCTGGCGACCTGACCCGTATTCGAAGAGTCAAAATAACCTGGAGGACGATCGCCACCGTCCTGACATCGAATTGAGACGAACGTGTCTCTGCTGTAGATCTCGTAGTGTCCTCCAGGTGGCAAAGACCAGCCTCAGGGTTAAAAGATTTTTATGTATGCATCGTCTTATTTATTATTCTAATAATAAAAGTATTACTCTCAATATTATTAGGGAAACAAAATAAGACTTATTACTTATTGTATTTCAATCATAGTCACATTCGGATTGGCCATGTCCTCGCAATATTTCAGCACAAGAATTCACTGTATCTTTAAATATCTACCATCTAGGTATGAGGCTAGGTTTCTTTTTCTTTTCATCCAAGATCACATAGAGTTATACTTTAATTACACATTTTTTTTATTTTTATTTATGTAGATTTGGGGATAAGGAATAAGGTGAGTGGACTAAAAGGATGAAAGTGCATTCAAAATGTATGACATGAGGTAATTATGACAATCTGATTTGAATAACTATCTGAGGATAATTGACAGAGAATGGATTTTGGTAGTCGAGGATTGTGAGATTTTTGTGAGAAGTCAGGATGTTGTAGGAATATACTAGAAATTGGTGGGTTTATATTTTTAAACTATGAAAGGATATTAACCACGGATATTAGTCACGTCGGCTCGAAAATAACCGCGTCGTCTGAAAGGGATCTCTCAGAGATCCCAAGTATTTCAAGTCAAGATATTGAGGAATTCTTCATCAATATCTTGACATTTTAAAAAAAAATGGATTATTCTAAAATTAAAATAGATATTCATGATATGCTTTATAATTTGGTTGATATTTAATTTTTTTTAACTAATTAATATGATGCGTAAATGACACGCGCACTCTGCGATATCTCGCCCCAGACTGAGCTCTCATTATATGTCACTTATATATTTCACTCGCACCTGGAACATCGTACTTCTCTGTGCAATGGGTCCACATCCTCGTGGTGCCAGAGGCATGTACGGGTATGAGCCGTCGCGGGCCACCCTAGAGCAAGCTGGCTCCGAAAAGCTCCCGTGAGCTGACCTGCCAGGCTGGTCACTGCAGCTTTGGGTTCGGAAACTAGCAGACTACTTCGACGAAGATCCTCCGTCGACGGACAGAGCATCTTTGGGCCCTTCCTAAGGGGCTGACCGTTGTCTATCATCTGTGAGGGTTGTGTAACAGATCCGCCAGTCAGCCCCTGTGTTTAGATGATGAAAGGGACATGCTAAGTCTGATACAAATGCAATTGTTGACAGCATAGCATGGCAGCCCTCGTGAGACATCCCTCACTTTAGAGTAAGGGATGGAGTGTGCGGCAACTCAGCCTTGCAGTGCTGGGCGTGAGGATAGCGGGGAAGAAATTGATCCCTCATTCCGTGGCATGAAGCCGACGCATCTTGCAAGTGTACATGCGGATCTGGTGGGGGGTCGCTCCTGACCTTGCACGGTCCTCCTTCCTGGTTAACCAAGTCAGCCCCCGTATTGGGTGAGTTTGGTGTGTCCAAGGTAAAGCCCTCTTTATGGGACATTGTACTGGATGGGAGCGAGAAAAAACATCGCTCCCGTGGCAACAAGCGAATATTGTTGTTTTTTATTTTTTTTTCGCAATTGCAGAAAATAAAGTTGATTGATTATTTATAATACAGTGGAACCTCTCATAACGAGCATAATTCGTTCCAGAATCTTGCTCATTGTGTGAAACACTCGTTAAGCGAAATTAATTTTCTCATATAAATTAATATAAAACACGATAATGCTGCTCCATGAAAAATATTTTTTTTTTAACGCGATTCAAATAAATTACATGTTTATAAATTGTTAAGGATCAAAATAACCTGGATAAAAAACATTTTTAAAAAACTCGAAACTAGCTTATTAAGTGTATTAATTTCATGACAAACAATTTTTTTTTTTACTAGAAAGCTGTCTAGAGATAATGAGCCTTTAGCCGACTCTTAAAATTTGCGAAATGTGACAAGCGTTATCATTGAATATGCTCTAGAAGCATCGCATAGCCACCCCTTATTAGGGATGATGCTCTCAATGCAATGATGAAACAGCTTCCCCATGCTTTCAGCATTTCTCTTATTGCGTCAGAAGATTGTTTCTCTGCTACTTCCTCTTCTTCCAAACTCTCCTTCATAACTTCTTGCTGTGAAATACGATCCAACACACACAAGTGTATCATACGTTTGTGACTTTCCCTTTTTGCGTCACTCGTTATGCGAAATGTCGCTCGTTAAGGGAGCAATTTTTTAAATTTGTTTTGCTCGTTATGCGAGTTACTCGTTAAGAGAGGTTCCACTGTATTTATTCTTCAGACTTTTTTAAATAAATACAAAAAGTTTGTGACATGTAGGATTTATATTAAGAGTTATTTGAGAAAACTTGGGGTCCCCAATAGACGCTATCGGCATGGCTAGGTTAAAATAAGATTAGGAAGATGTGAATACTTGAATTAAAACATCGTTTTAAGATTATACAAATATTTATTGATAAATTTTATATTTATATATGTCAATAAATAATCCAAAACAGAAATGGTATATATATCACAAAGTCAAAATATATTTCATAACAAAAACAATAGTATAAAGCATAAAATTTCATACACATATCCGAAAATAAATAATAAACAATATTTTATTATCAAATAACAAATATTTTGAGTAAAAAAGTCTTGGTAAATTGTTTCCGTTACATAAAAAAACGAGGAATGGGTACTTTGAGTATATTCAAAAAGAGATTCAGTACGTAAAAAATATTTTTTTCTTATTTATAATAATTAAGTCACACAAATTTATTGCTCGTTTGGTATTTTCATTTTTGTTTAAAATGAAATAAGTATATTGTCACATAACATTCGATTTACGTTAAAACGACGACGAGAGAAAAAGAGGTATCTGGCTATAAATTATCTATTATAATTCTGAAAGCTTTATAGAGCTGCGTGAAATTAAAAGCTTGGTGCATTTCTATGTGCATTCATTATTATATATTATAATATATATCAGTATACCGAGAAAAAAACCAAAGAACTCCACTAAATATAATCACATTAAATAATATCACCGCAACTGTCATTTTCGTCGTTAATTGCCCAAACGGAAATAACTCAATTGCATTGTACTTTCAATTTAAAATAGATTAGATATTTCGAAATAATAAGAAAATTATTTGGAAATATGAAAAATTAATAACATTGTGATGCAATATTTGATTAAATTCCTATTATATACATACGCAATATACCTGAATTACGTATTCTTAATGATCAAAATAATGTAAAAATCATTTATATAAATATATCAAATTATATTATTTGATAATTATTTTAAAAAAATGCATAAAAAAATATATACAGTAACGGTCATTGAAATCCACTCAGGCAAAAAAAGATTCATTTCTTAGTCTTCAAGTAAAATTTGTGATCAGAAGGAGCATGATATTTCTTTATATAAAGTACCTGCAAAATTGAAGGATTGGTGGGGTTTAGTCAATCTACAGTGACTCAAATTATAAAGAAATTCCAATAAACTGGGTCTGTAGAGCGCGAAAAAGGAACAATACCAAAGTGGAAGACAAAAACACAAGAGGATGGTCTTTTAAAAAGTTTCTGCTCAACCAAATGATTGAAAACTGCAGTGGATATAAGAACAGAGTTCATGGGAGGTGGAGGAACTGAAGTCAATGTCGAAACGGTACAGAGAAGGCTCAGGGAAGATGGGTTTATGGAAGAATCAACAGCGAAAAAAACACTTCTTCTGAAACAAATGCACTCCAACAGACTCCAATGGGCAAAACCTTCCTGGACCTGGACTAAAAAGATGTAAGCAAATTCAACTTGTTTGGCTCGGATGGCATTCGGTATGTGAGAAGGAAAACAAGAGAAAGTTAGACGAAAAACGCATCAGGCCAGTTTCGAACCATCCAGCAGGAAAAATGGTTTGGGGATGCTCTCTTTACTGTGGAGTTGAAGATTTAGTGTTCGACGATGGAACCGCTAATGCAGAAGATTACCCAAGAATTATTAATGAGGACTTTGTTCCATCCATAGAACAACCCCTATCTTATTTAAACGACTGCATCTTCCAGAACGTTTCTGCACTATGCCATCGGACTAAAACGGCTAAATTTTTTTTTTGTTTAACCATTTACTTTAGTTTAGAGAAGAAATATCTAACATTTCTCTTTCTTATTTTCACTGGTCAAAGATTTAATAGAAAAACTTGATATTTTAACATTGTCGTGGCCAGGTTTTAGCCCTGATTTAAATCCGATCGAAGATGTATGACACTTTATGGCAACAAAACTCAACAGCGAGAAGCCTGCTGATTTAAAATCACTAATAACATCAATAACAAAGGTTTAGTATGAAGAGGTAACGGCAGAAACAATAAATACTTAGTGGATTTATTGCCGGCCTGGATTCAAGCTGCTCAAGGGACTATAAAATATTTTTTTTCTTCTAGTCTTATTTTTAAATATGTTTCCTCTAAATATTGTAAAAAAAATTCCAAAACCAACACAGCTTTGAGATATATTTTAAGGATTTACTTGAAAAAAATATTTTACCTGAGAGGATTTCTATGATCATTAATGTATATATATAAAATAGCTTTTCAACAATAAATTAATAAACACGTATATAATTTACGTGCATAATATTCGATAAAATTTTGAAAAAATAATAGTTTGGTAACCGTAAATATAAGTATTATTTGACTAGATATAAATAAACATCACATATTTTATTATTAGTTGACTTGATTAATTAATAATATAATGAATGTTGTTATATTATTATTTTAGTATCACTAACCGAAGCACTTTTTCTATTTAATAAATTTATTTTCATGTAGAATTTGAATAAAGTCTTAATAGTAATAACGATTTGTATAAACAATTATCAATTACTACTACTTGGGAATATTGCTGTTTGATTGAGTGGGGCGATCTTCGTCGTCGCTGTGCTCTTCTTGCAATAAACCCCCCGTGACCGTATTTCTTTTATTGCCTTGCCAAGTAAACACTCGCGTCAATTGTGAAAATTTTTTCTTCGATACTAAAAACATTTAATATTAAAAATAAAATGTATTATTAATAAATCGGTGTGAATAATTTTGATTAGCTCACATTTTCCCATATTCTTTAATCTGTCTTTAAAATCGGCCTCTTCGTCCTGCGCTTTTTTAGTACAAATTTTACCTTGCTCTTTATCGAGCGCACATAAGAAATCTTGATTCCAACGCAGCTCCGACATAAACTCTTCATTTTGAAGAAATAATGCAATTCGTTCGTCCTCAGATAATTCCGTAATATGAGAAGGAAGCCTCAGAAAGTCGATCGGTAACGTGCCAATTAAAGGAGGTATCCATTTATTTTTAATTCGCAGCGGAATATTTTCACTGTAAAATAATAAACAAAATATATGACGATATTAAAACAAATGATGCAATAAATAAAAATTCGTTCTACTTGGATGTGACAATCGGAGTGGATTGCGGCGCCACGACTTTAATAATCGGATCTCCGTTTTCATCTTTATCCATTTCGTTTCGCAATTTTTCATTTTGATTGTCAGTGCTCATTGCGAGCAATTGATCTATTGTGGCGTCAACGGCGCCCATATTCGAACGCAGCACTGCTTCTATTACATCATCGTCCATTTCAGGAAACATTGTTTTAAAATCGGACATTGCCTGAGTGAATTCTAGTTGCATGGTCGAGGCCATTTCTTGAGTTGTCATAATAATAAATATAAAAAATCTGAAAATCAGTACAAATCGTGCGTAAATTACATTGTAAGTTTTTCTCTCATTTAATATCATATCGATATTGAATTTATATATGCAATTTTTGGTACATATGTTTTGAAAATAACATTTTAATGTCGATATAACGCAGCTACATACGCTTTGTCTAGCAATTGATTATATATGTAAATTTATTCTTATGTTAATTTCAATCACGATTCTGCTCAGTACAAGAGTTCTGACATCATCACAAAGTAATATTTTTAAATAAAAAAAAGATATTCGCATTGAAAACTGTCTTAATAATCTATGTTCACATAATTTAAAATGTAATTTAAGAAAAATCAATATGATTGTGACTGAAATGAAAGCTGGGTAACAGTAAGTGACGTACCGGCGGCGGACTAATGAAATGACAGCGGCCGTATGACAGCCGGGCCAGGGTTGCCACAACGCAATCGTATGACTTGTGGTAACACTGGGTCAAAATAAAAACAATATATTTTATCTTTTTACTTGATCTAATTTCCGTTTAATTAAAATTCAAAACATGATTTATCTTGAAAAGGATATAATTTATAATAATAATTCATTTATTAGTCGTTGATTAGTTTTATTCATATTGTTATTTTGTGTTAAAGATTGCGGGGATTTGGACAAAAATATTTTTTTTATTTGGGACTCATTTAAAACGCAGGCATCTGAAACTGCATCAAAATCTTTTTTTTAGTTAATGAATGAATCTCATTTCATTCTCGAGATTTTTAACTAAAATGTGAATGTAAATCCATATATATTGATAATTTATTTTTGAAAATAGTCAAAAATTAAGAAAAAATATCATTTTATAGATATCAATCCATATCTTAGAATTATTATTAATAAGTATGTCAGAATACGATTGAATCTCGATTCAACGTTTTTATGGAACAAAGAATGATAATAAAAATGCATATTACAATAGAAATACAAATTTTTAATAAATATTAGGTCGTTCGTAATGAAATGTCCAATTACAAAGGTGAGAATGAATACAAAATATTTTATACACAATATAATTTATTTCTCTTTGGTTTGCTGCTAAGGATTAAGCTAATGGTTATACCTTTTTTGAAAAAATCTACAGTTTTAGATTCAATGAATTCTTTGATGCCCAAAAATTTTATAATTTTTATTCTGGTATATCTTGCATGGTAAAGATAATTCATAATAATGGAAAAGATGGTAATTAGTCTGTGAAATGTAGGGTGAATATGGAGGATGTAGCAAAATTTCATCATCTAACACTTTACTGTCCACTAATAATTTTCTAAAATTTACACCGGTGAACTATATTATGTTTATTTTTTTTAATCTTGTATACATATACATAATACTAATGCCATCTTTGAAACAATTACATTTTCAGGAGCAGCGGAGTGATTTTTTTATGTATGTAGTTCGTCAAACACAAATATGTGCGTACGGTCTCAGCTCAACGTTTCCGCGGCGCACAATAATGTGTTAAAGTAAAGACTTGGTCTCATTCAACACCCATCTCCATTTTAATCGGTGTGCAACCACGTTGCTCCATCTTTCAGTAAGTTTCAATGATGCAGTGTCCCTCTGTACACGGTCCAACCACCTCGGCCGTGACCTTCCTTTCCTCCGGGGACAAGAATGCTTGTTTACCATAAGCCTTTTCGGTGACTGGCTGTCCTGCATCATTGACACGTGACCGGCATTAGTGCGTTCAGGTCGTCGTTGGAGCAGTCAGGGTTTAAATGTAAATGGTGTCGTATGTTTCGTGACAATTCTTTTTTCTAGACAGTCAATCCCACGTCTAACCCCTAACCTGGAGGATCGGTGTTTTCTATCAGACTATTCCTTTAGTCATTTTATTAGGGAGATGTCTTCTCTCATTGGAATGATTGTCTGTTTCTGTCAGACCGAGCAGTGCTTTTGTTGTGCAGCAGCACTTACTCGCCATTCATTGCATTTTGGCATTCTATAAGATGGGTCGTGCTACAGAGCCAGCTGTCACTACTCCTGCTTCAGCATTTCTTGTCCGTGACCACTACGTCGATGCATTGGTTGACTTTGAGAAACCATTCCCCTACCCGCAATGGGGAACCGCGAGGAAGTATATAGTTCTACCTACGGTAGAGATAGTGCCAATGTTGATATTAATATTAATAATATTAAAGACTACTCAAGAGTTTAATATGCGTTAACTGTAATTAGTTTTTTTCAATCGAACCATCATTTGTATTTAATGTAATGTTTGTCAACCGTCCTTAATGCTATGTGAGGTAGAGTGATTTCATCTAACATGACATTAGGACTCTACTGTTATAGTTTCGGCAGGTTTTAAAAAATAATGAATTACTCCCTCGGCTGTCCATTATAGTGACCATGATTTTCTTTTGATGCAACTTTGACTACGGGGCGAGTCCTGGAACTGTATCTTTATCAAACCATTGTTTAGATCTTTTCCAAATTATCATATGTAATCCGTTAATTGACGCAAGTAACGATTTAACATTCGATTACGTCGAATCAATTATGACGAACACTCGGCCTTGAGTTTCTCCACCTGGCATTTCGTCGACTCGTGCGGCAACCATTTTTATAAAACCTATTAAAACAGTTACAACACCTCTAAATCAATTGAAAGTTTTTTAACATTTATTCTTGTATCGGATTCCATCCTTGCAATTACTTCGTTTTTGGTTTATAGCGGTCATGCGTCTCCTCGAGACTTATTGTTGAGATCAAAATTCCCAGAACGGAATAATTGAAAACAGAATCTAATGTTTCTATCTACAATATATAAATTTTACGGAGGTAATTGAAATAAATAAGACGAATAATATTTTTTGCAACATTTATTGACAAATTTTCACAAAAATTGACATTAATACATGTTTTAACATTAAATTAATTTCAACTATTTTATAATTATACAATGTAAACACCAATGCACAACATCCAATTAACATAAATGGATTAAAAATAGATATAATTAATTTTAAATAAATCACATTTTCCGAGGAACATTATAAATACAAAAAAAAGATTAAAATTGAGTGACAATAAATAAGCGGAGTAATTTCAAAACTACTTGATGATGTATGCAATTAACCGGCGACCATTTCAACCCCCTATTGATAGATAAATCCGGAGAAAAATTTAGCCAAAAATCAGACAATTCCTTATCCTCGTTAATTTTCATTTATTTACATTATTAACGCAATAAATCCATTTAACAATATGAAAATAGCGAACTAAATAAAAACATTTAAGCGCTATATTCATATTTCAATAAATTAGTGATTTATATTAATTATAATAAAAGATTAGTAGACACATATATATATATATATACTTGTGCATAATAGTGTATAATTTATATAAAAAATATCTCGTCACAGAATACATTAAATTAAACTATTACGATTTTTCCGAACATTTTCCAATGCCGTTTACATAACCCTCGAGAATAATATATATGTGTATTAATTGTGCAATTTACTGATAATTAAGTGCAAATTAAATTATGTCGATTTTGATCATAAATCAAATTGCGAAATGTCGAATTAAAATAGCAGACACACGAGTAAATAAATAGAAAAAAATAAAAAATCTAAACAAACTACATACGAACATTTAATTAAATCCTTTTTATTTATTTAACCAGGCGTTTTTAAACTGCGATTATATTAAGTCCCCGTTTATTTCATTAATATTTTTTGCCTTCATCTAATTTTACTATCGAGTTGTTTATTAAATGCATATACCTCGAATCTACGCCACTTTGGTACGATCTATAACTGCATCGATAGCAATGAAAAAATTGCATAAGAAAATATTTATGATAAAACTGTTTTAAATTCGTTGTAATAATTAGAAAAAAAAAAAAATACAAGCAAACATTTATATACAGATTGTTTCGGTAAAAGCTAATCCTAAGTTAAGACAATTACTAGCCCAGTAAATATATATATATTTTACATTAAGACAAAAAAATACACGATATTCTATTAAATTTGGAATGATCGACTATTAATATTCATTTAATAAAATATGCTGACAAACATATACGATTCTCGGCTAAACTGGAGGCACGTTAGATGCCGGCGATTGAGATGGTCCCGTACGAGGGTTGATGGGTACTTCTTCGAGCAAATGAGCAGTGGCCATTTGATAAGAAGGCGGCGGGGCCTGTTTGAGTGCTTCTTCATAATCGGGCAACGGTGCAGGGATCGGTCCCGGAGTCGTCATCGAGCCAGAGAGCCTAATATTGTGACTGTCACTAGTCCCTGGCGTGTACGGCAACAACGAGCGTAATGCGTGTTGACGCAGGGTCAAATACTTGTAGCAGCGCCATACAACGTTGATACAATACGCCTAAAAAATAACAAAACAAAATTAGATCATATTATAAAATGAATATATTGCAAAATAATCCGCAAACCAACCTTAATAATCATAGCGCTGATAAATGCGAACATAACGATTAACGTGAGATTAAACGGAGATAGTTGAAGAAGTTGCGTTCTCCACGGTAAATGACGAGATTCAGCCACCAAACGTTGCACGGAACGCAGATAACAGACATAACCGGTCGCAGTCAGACTGCAATACATTAAATACGATATAAACATCAATAAAAAAAAGTGGGATTTCAATGACCGTTACTGTATACTTACGTAGTAATAGCAAAATCGAATAATTGCAGACAAAAGAACGGAAGTAAATGCGTCGGCTTTCCTTGAACTGCTCCATACACTAACATTATATTAATGGTGAGAGTACAAAAAGTCACTAATGCACCCATATCGACATCGTCTGAACAAAAAAGATGACATGTTATTATTTAAATATTTATTAAAAATATTATATATGTATATATATATATTATACTAACGATAGACGAGAGAATGTGGACGGTGGTTAGTGTAGGGATGAGCGGGAAGATCCACATTGCTCAGTGGAGTGGGCAAAGGAGCCGGAGATTCCTCTCCCAACGACGTAATATTCCCCTCTCCTTGTAAACGCTTCAATAATTCAGGCTCTCGTAAAATCATTGCCAAGACGACTAATGCCGCTATGTGCAACATCTGCAAATATATAAACGATATAAAATTGTGTATACGTATTTCAATAATAAAATACACGGCGATATCTAACCAGATGCCAGACGCCGAGGACGATTGTGCCGGTTCGCACATGGAGACAAAAGCAGCATCGCCATTCGCCGTGCTCGGGTCCTAATTTAGGACGTAATCGCAACATCTCGATTAAGTATTTTATTCTGAAACGATAAAAATAAATAGTTTGTTAAACGAATTATTATTAAATATGTCCGCTACGGATTTATCTTAAATATTTAGTTGTATTATTGCGCATTTAACCTAACCGTGCCGATGTGTCTATTTGAGACCCCAAGTTTTTCATTTTTCTCAAATAACTCTTTTAATATAAATCCTACGTGTCACAAACTTTTTGTATTTGTCTGGTCTAAAGAATAAATATAATCATTGACCTTTATTGTCCGCAATTGCGAAAAAAATTAAAACAATATTGTTTTACAAAGGAACGGGTGCGATGGTTTTTATCGTTCCGTAAAAAACCAAGGTATTGTCGAAGAGTTTATCAATTCTTGGGGTATATTTTCATACAAAATAGACCCCATCGGCCAGCGGCATTGGTTTCGAGCCGTCGTGACTGATCGGCTAAAGGTAGAAATATTTTTTTACAATACAATGCAATAAGGGGTACCCGATGAAAATGTCGTTTTTTAACATCGTCATTTTCAAGGGTCAGTTGACTTTTGATTGTCGATTTGTTTATACGTATTTTTTTGCTATTGTTTGATGGACATCTAAAGCAAAACTTAAAAATAAATACATAATCTAGCATCGTATTTCCAGTGAAGGATTTTTGGCTGATAAGTAATTATTACGTCTACGTTTACTGTAACACAGGGTTTCATTAAATTTATATAATTATTATTGAAATTATGCCATTCATTTTTATATAATATATTACAACAATCAATCTCCCAATATTTTGCATATTGTAATCATTTTTAAATATTCTAAATTTAGTTAAAAACTAAAAATAATCAATATTTGTTTATATATCATACTCATTGTATCATTTTTTTTATCATGTTTACAAATAACATGCTTATATTTATGAGTTATAAAATAACTAATCTATTTGAGATAATAATTTCGTCAACAACATTAAATAAATAAAATTTAGGCATTTATTACATATTTCGGGCATTTGATTAAATTATTAAAAATACAATAATTTGTTTAATGTTAATTAGTTGAGAAATAACTCCGGGTTCATTGGATAAAAAAATTATCAGCTTCATAGAACCCTGTCCTCATTCAGCACGATACTTTGTCTCATCAGATTGCTGAGTCCCGCTGTACACAGTCCAACCATCTTAGCCTTGGTCTTTCTTTCCTCCAGGGACAGGAAGGCTTGTTAACCATGATCCTTTTCGGTGGCTGACTGTCCCGCATCCTTGACACGTGACAGGCCCACCGGTGTCTGGCCACTCTGATGACAGCTGTGAATTATATATCCTTGTATATTCGGTACAGCTTCTCGTTGCTTCGGATCCCATTCCCTGTCGTCAAAAACGGCTACAAATATCCGTCTCAGAATCCTTCTCTCTAGGATATCCGGTTACAACTATTCAAATAGGTACTTTGTTAAATACAAAATCATAGTAATCAAATTATCTAAATCACTAGCACAATTAGTTACATTTCTGCCTAGAAATCGATTACTAATCGAAGTGTAATCTTGTTCTGAATCCAATCAGTAAATGAGTAACAGAGAAATGAGGCTTCTGACGCCATGTTATCTACTGCTTTATCGTAAAACATGATAATCATGTATATCTAGAGATGTGTTTTTCTAGCATTCATTTTTGAAAAAAGTTGGAATTTGATTTCACATATATCGCGATTATATCGCATTTATCGCAAAACATGATAATCACATATCTCTTTTTATCACTATTTACGATTTGTTTATATATGGAGAACTTTCATACATTTTATATTACGATACATTTGAAGCTAAGAATAGAAATAGCAGAAAGTAGCTTTAATAGCAACGGATTGATCTAAATTCTTATAATCAACATAATTACGTATATTAGGTCCATAGGCGTATTTCCCCTTGAGGCACACGCCTGGGGCCTCAAACCTCAGCTCTCAAAACGTTTTTTTTATTATTTAATTTTTCCTAAATTAAATAGGCAATTAAAAATCACAGGCTATGGCATGTTTTACGCGGGGGTTACCCTAACGGTCATATTTTGAACTATATGCACATATAGTTCTGCAGACCATGATCCATGGATTCAGGCGCCTTAAGGCAAAACGATGCAAGGCATCGGGGTCGGCATTCAGCATCCTCTGAATTTTTCTTATATTATTTAAAATAAAGTGGGGCCTCAAAATTGAATTGCATCTGGGGCCTCTCAAGTACATAAGTACCATAAAAACAGAAAGTTCTGTCACTTTACGACCTCTTTGTAGACGATATGAAATCCCATTGCTGCAAAATTACTCATCTTTGAAGACGAAAAACTGAAGCTGAACCTTTCAAAAAATGTTGAAGCTAAAGAAATGGATACTCGGATGGAGCTAAAGGTTCCGGGAAAGGAAGGAAAGTACCGCTCTTGTTTTCTTGAGTGCGTTCAAATCATCTGTTTGATGACAATGTAATTCTCAAGTGACCCTTTCTTTGGTTTCAAAAAGATTATAGAGTATTAATCCTTTAGGGTTCCAAAATATATCCAGTATCCTCTTACTGAGGCACAAAATCAGATCGATTTTTATAATTATATGCTGCATATTCTATCGGAAACTATAACTTCGTCAAAAACGTTCACCAAATTTTTATATAATACTGAATGCTATGTTTTTAACAAACTTTATCAATAGTACGTATATAAATAAATAAATAATTTATTTTATAATTCTTTTGTGTCACTAGTTGACATTCGCTGAGAACACACTGTGTCCATATAACATTGATAAACGAAATATGATGACTAATTGATTTATTGGTTTCCCATTATATTACATATTACAATCGTTTTCTAAATTTAGTATTATAACTCACATTCATGTTCACTAAAATATGTTTTATTATTATTATTTATAATATAATTGTATCGCTAAGAATCACCTTAAAAACTAAGAGATATAAAAATAATTTAGGCAATAAAATTGCTGGCTCGTAAATTACAGACTCGACACAAAAGCCACAGCAAACTGTTGCATCAGAACTTAAATTTTGCGAGAGAAAATTCCACGCAATCATAATTATTGATATAATTAGGTAAATATGGTTTTTTTTTAAGAGCAATGTTTCTTAGAACTCTTATCTACGACTTTACAAACAAAAACAATGTAAAATATACAAAGGTAGACTCATAATATCAACACCATTTCATAAAACAAAATCGTGCAACAAGAGCATGCATCACAGTGTTACACAGGACGTTCGTAGAACCTTATGCATGGAAAGGGATAATACCGAGACCATGAACTCATTGTTTCAGTAAATTTATAAGTACACATATGTATAAATACAATGGCAAAATGAGGCAGCCATATGTTTCAAACAAACACGTGTTTCAAAACGAAACGATCTTGAGATGATATTATCGGACGGAACTTTGCAGTAAACATAATATTAATTCATCAGAGAAAAATAGCATGAAGCTATTTTAAGCATACATTTATACAGAAATATGGTAGCACATCGATTAATACCTGCAAATACTTATTTTTAATGCGTCAACTACTATATATCAGGATTATTGCTAAAATAATTATTTATTTTTAGTTGTTATTAAATTGTAAGGATAATGTGGACCTGATACAATTTTAGAGGGCCACAGTACAGTATGTTTCAAACGATACATGCTAGTGGTATTTTCCTGATGACAAACGTTCGGTAAACACTCGGATGACGTCGATTTCGTCATTCGATTCGGTACGTGCGTTTTACTGATTCGTACAAAAATGGCAATACAATGATTCACAACGCCGCGAGCAGTCTCACCAATAGGAGTAGCAGAAGACACCAGCTGGTGGAGCTGTTTGTTTATGCTGTCGGGCGAGCGATTAGGTAAGACGAGGACCGCGCAGGCGCACAACACAGCCTACGACTGCTCACGACACTGGCGCACTACCATTCACTCTTGCCAACCTAACGCTTCAGCAGAACGCTCATCAAAGCTACGCAACTATCTATCCACAAAGATCTTACTAAAATCACACTCACTGTAAATATAATTGATAATTATAAATTAATTAAACAATAATAAAATCTAAATATTTATATATATCAAATAATAATATAATATGTGTTTATTTAAATTGTACGAAAGTGTTTGTTATTATTTTTTAATTTGATAATCATGCACTTTATATACAAATGCATGTTGAAATTAAAACAATACAATACTCTGTAGCGCACTGTTCTGTTTATTTTCTTTTTGAAATTTGATAAGGTTAATGACTTCACTCACGAATGGGCTGGGCTTGACAGAAGCGCGATAGCAACACTGACGCCATTGCTCTCTCGTGGAAATGTCACTTGATATACATTTTATTCTAGTTATAAAATGACTGAATAAATATTATTTATTGTTATATATTTACGATAAAAATTTAACAAAAACATCCTGAATAACTTCTGATTTGTAAAATGTCAGAAATTACTTCTGAAGTACGTATTAGTCGTTTTCAATCCCGTTAAATATATCGAGATAATAGATGTGTAATGGAAAATCGACGTTTTAGGATGAATCGACAGCAGCGGAACTTCTTAAACCTCTCGAAATGTTAATGACAGAATTTTTTTCTATAACTTCAAAAAATGATCGAAAAAGGGACATTGAAGAAATTTTAAAAAATTTTGAAAAACATGATAATTCTTTAAAATACTGTATGTACTTTATGGAAAAATCAAATAATCATTATGTTTGCATGTTTGCCCTTACCACGATTGAGGTAAGTTGAGATATACTCGCTTGTAGCAATAAACAATAAAATGCTTTGGTTTTGTTTCTGATAAAAAAGTGACTATATTTATTCTAGAACATTATAAATAGAAAATGGAGAGCGTTAACATTCTCGGACAAATGTGAAATCAAACATTGGTTATGGCGAAGATTTACGCATGGGTTTCCTAAATCGTTATCGTTTTTGCGTAATAAATTAGCAAAAATCATAATCGACGTCGTTAGAATCGAATGGACCACTGCATACCCTGATTTTTTTAGTCAAGTTTTAGAGGTAAATTAAAATTAAACAAAATCATTTGAACGCACCGATTAAAATATGCATATATTAAATTATTACAGCTGGTGGAGACTGAAGGTGTTACTCCAATTTTGGGCTTAGTGATAATACAAGCATTTACAGAGAACTTGAACAGTGCTTTAGGAAATGAATCTCGCATTTCTCACTTGTCTCAGGAACGACGTAAAGAACACCAACACTTATTGATACATTATATCCCACAATTATTAAATGTTCTCATAGGTAACATGATACTTCGACATAATTTCATTTTAATTGTACTGTATTTTAAACGTAATATAATATTTTCTATTGATTTAGGTATACTTGATAAATTTGCTGTAGTACAGTCTTCAGATAGTTATTTTCCGAATCCGCCACCATCACCAGAAAAAGGTGTGGGTCATTCGTCTGGTATTTCGTCCCTTCCTGTTGCTGGACTTCCTGATTTGCTCACTTCATCTTGCGGAGCGTCAAGGTAAATAAGTGATAATACAGTAAACTCTCTATTATCCCTGTGCGGATAAAGATGCACACATGTTAAGGCGTTGAAGCCGATGAACTCATAAAATTAAACTTTTGCTGATTATGAATGGATAGAAGGATCTTTGACGATGATTGAAAACGAAATGGGTTCTACAAGTGAGAGATTTTCTGTATACTAAAAGGTTACATCAGAAAGCAGTGTTATTATTAGATAATGCTCCCTCTCATCTAAATGAAAGCATATTGAAAACGGAAGATGGTCTTATGCTTACAAAATTTTTACCACCCAATGTTTTATTCAATCCATGGATCAAGAAGTTATTTCTTTATTCTACTTCACATTAAAACCTTTTGTAGCGAAGATGGCAACTTAATTAAATTCTGGCAAAAAATGGAGATACTAGATGCAATACATGGAGTAACTCAATCTGTTACCAGAGTGGCCAGACTCCGGTGGGCCGGTTACGTGTCAAGGATGTGGGACTGTCAGCTACTGAAAAGTTTTATGGTTAACAAGCCTTCCTGTCCCCGAAAGAAAGAAAGACCAAGGCTGAGTTGGTTGGACTGTACATAAGGACACTGCATCATTGAAACTTGGTGTTGGATTTACAATCTCGGATATAACCCTTGAGGGTCGTAAATATTTATTGAAAAATTCATAACAATCGAAAGTTTGGTTCAAAAATTAAGTATTTTTTTTGTTTATATATGAATGAAGTTTTTAAGGTAAAAATAAAAAAACCGTTGGTAGATAGAAGTGTAAAGAGTAGAAGAAGATGGGGATGAGTGTAAAGAAAAAAAGTATCCATCGTAATAGTCACAATGTGGCACTGACTTCTGCTGTAATTTTTTTGAAATACCCAGCTTTTAGGATAATTTAAACTGATATTAGAAAATTGTTTGATTCAAAAAATCAAAGATCCTTGTAAGCAAAGCATAATCACAGATTTTCTTGACCTAACAGTGCCGATGGGGGTATATTGGGGACCCCGAGTATTTGTTTTTTCTCGAATAACTCTTTTAATATAAATCTTACATGTCACAAACTTTTTGTATTTCTCAAAAAAAGTCTAAAGAATAAATGTTATAAATAGTCATTGACTTTTATTGTCTATACTAATACAGACAACAATATTCGCTTCTGTTGCTACGGGTGCGATGCTTTTTTTCGCTCACATCCGGTACAATGTGCCAATTGCGAGTGAAACATACGATTGGCATGTGAAGCGAGAGAGTCTGCGGAGAGACATTGCCGAGAGCATTGTCAAATACACATCATATTGATTAGTTAAAAAATCCCAAATATCAACCAAATTATGAAGCATATCACGAATAACTATTTTTATTCTTTGAATAATCCATTTTCTTAAAAAATGTCAAGATATTGATGAAGAATTCATCAATATCTTGTCTTGAAATACTTGGGGTCTCTGATAGACTCCCTTCGGACGACGTGGTTGTTTTCGGGTCACCGAGACGGATGGGTTAATAAATATTAACCATGTTAAAATAAAATCCTGCTTTCAGGAGTATTCCGTATATATGATTAATTCTTTTTTCATAGGTCTGAAGATCAAGAATGCCGTGAGGAATGCATCAAATTATGTTTAACGGCATTTCAAAATTTATTTTCATTTTTACCTCAAGCAACTCAATTACCACCCTCTGTATTTACATCAATTTATCATTGGGCGAGTGTTGTGACGCAAACAGAGGCAAGTTTTGAGATATTAATGCAAGACTTATAATATATACAGCTCAGCTTGTGGTTTTTAACTCGACTTATGTTTCAGTTTGGAGAAGAGGTTTGCATTATAGCAATGAGTGCGTTAAACGAAATGCTTTATCAACGACATACATCATTAGGAAATGCAACCATTCAACGTCTATCTCACGAAACGAGAAAACTTTTACATCATCTCACCACATTGTCAAATGCATCACTGTTTAATACACTTAGTCAAATGTTCGTCTTAATATTGTTTTATTGAATTTATACTATTTATATCTAAAAGTATTTGTAAATAATTCACAATTATTTTAGGTACATTGATAAAATAGCTGAATTTTTACAATTGTTTATTTCTCTGCATTTCAAAATACTTGATTCTGATCCAGCATTTGATTTTATGGGTCATCTTTTGTTAATATTCCAATTTACATTCCAGGTAATATTTTACGTCATGCATCTTATTTTAGACAACATCCGAATATTTAATTAATTGTAATTATAATTACTGCAGGTACCGTCATGTATGAGCTTTGTTTGCTGTCTAGATATTTGGTTAAAATTTATTAGCTTAATAAAACCACAGGACACAAGAAGGTAATTACCATATTGTATTAGTGATGTACATTATAAATATAATTTTATGCAAAAATTTCAGATATTCCGAAGCACTTTTAGCATTAATTGGCGGAATTATGAATAAAGTACAATATCAAAATAATAGCAGTCAGCTTCAACAACTCGACAACGAATTATGCAATGATAATGTTAGTTATACATATCAAAAAAGATATATTTTGTCAAGTGTTCGGGTAGTTATATTATTTTATTATTTGCAGGGTGAAACGGAATGGCAAGTTTTTCTTAGGAATTGCGTAGAATGTATCGCTAAAGTTGCAGAGCTAGCACCGCTTCATATATTTAAAATTATCGTATGTATACTAATAAATAATGACACTTTACACATCACTGTAAATTCTCATTTAACGTGAACAATATTTGTTAATATAATACACTCAACCCTCCTATAGCAACAAAATAGGGACCATGCTATAGAAACTTGCCCTATAGAAAACTAGGTACATCTACAAAATTTGGGGTTAGGTTTCTTTAATAGTATTTTGTAAATTAAACGAAATCAATACATTTTTCCATTCGCATATTTTAAATAAGTTTGTTCTATTTTTAGATTGTTGTTAACCAAAGGACATTGACTTTTATTTCGAGAGTGAAAGACAATGATTGGGATCTTGATTGATCCGTCATGGCGGCTAGAAACAAACCGCGTCGTCCGAAGGGGATCTATTTATTATGAAAAATAGACCCCAAGTATTTCAAATCAAGATATTCATGAAGGATTCATCAATAAAAATTGATTATTCCAAGAATAAAAATAGTTTTTCATGATTCATTCTATAATTTGGTCAATATTTTGGATTTTTCTACTAATCAATATGACGTATAAATGACACACACATTCCGCGATATACCGCCGCAGACCGAGGACACGCCGCCGAATTCTCGCAGCACGTGTCAACTAGTACATTTCATGCACACTTGGCACATTATACTGGATGCGAGCCAGAAAAAACAATATTGTTGTTGTTTTCTTTTTTACAATTGCGGACAATAAAGGACAATGATTATTTATAATATTATTCTTTAGACATTTTTAGACAAATACAAAAAGTTTGTTACATGTAGGATTTGTGTTAATAATAGAGTTATTCGAGAAAAATCAAAAACCCAAATAGACCCTAATTGCACGGCTAGGTTATAAGATCATGTTATGCATTTGGGGGGATACGAAGGGTCAAAGTGAATTGTATTATGGGCAAACAATTACGGCAGATGCGTATTATGAATAGCTGCAACGGCTCAAAGACGCTACGATAATTAAAGGACCTGTTTTGCTAAATAAAAAAAAATAGCACCAGGATATAACCACATTACCAGCGGGCGTTGGCGCCGGCCGACTGTGCTCTGACGCGGGCGAAGTTTGAGACTTGCGCACGTAAAATTTGCATTTATTTAATATCCTAACTTTTAAAGTAGTAGTTAT
>JAGXCT010036912.1:27200-58983 GCA_022495035.1 Philopotamus ludificatus | reverse complement strand
ATATAAAATAATAATAGATACTCTTGGGAACTCCTCATTCTCATCTGCCAAATTTTTCAGACATTACCCATCCAATTGTCATTCTCTTACATCTCTAAAAATGTTTAATCCTTTAACTGCTATGGTCACCCCAGTGTGACAACTTTAAAATCATCGCACACCGGGATAGGTATGCGTTCATTCGATTCATGGGAATATCTAGAACCCATAAATTTAAATAATAAATCTGAGTTTTAGCTACATTTTTGCATTTTGCATGGAACATATAATAACATATATATGGGGTTCAAGGATCATAAATAAAAATACAAAATGGCTCTTTAACACTAACATTAATCCAAATCTTCCAGCACGTGTCACTAGCGTGTATGGTGAATAAGTAGTTGTCACGCCGGCGTGACAATAGTGATTAAAGGGTTTAAAGCAGTAGATAAAAAAATATATTTTTTTATTTTAGTATGATGTGTGGATTCAGTTAGCGGATGAACATGACAATGGAAGTGCAACACAACACAAACTACTCGATCTCGCATCATTAACGCAAATTCTGGGCAGATTGGCCCCAACATTATTTCAAGGTTTACATCCTAATTTTGATGTAGTGTTTTATATGAGAGTGCGTTTAATATTAATTTTATATTTATTTCAGAAAAAGACGAATTATCAACGGACCAATGTGCAGTACAAGCTAGCATATTTTTAGAGAGACTCATGAAAATATTGCAATATGCCAGTGTTTCGTGTATAAATAATGAAAATCAATCAAAGACGCACAAAGATGCTCTCGTATTAGTGTACGAATTTTAATTAATATTATTATCATTGAATTTTGGCTCATTTGTGTTAATATTCTTTCAGTCATGCCGGTGTATTAGCGTGTATGGGGAGTTGGTGTCATTACATTCCTCGACATACAGTAACATTATCCACAGTTTCATCCCTTTTACAAGCAGCAGTATTATTACTTTTGCATCGAGATGATATACAAGTCAGTTAATAATTAAATTGATTAATTGTTAATAATTAATATGCATTTTTATATATATTTATTTTATTCCAGCATCCTCCCGTGCTGTGTCATGCGGCGGCACATATGCTACTCTCCGTAACATTAACGATGCGTCCTACCGATCCATTACAATATATACCAGATCTTTACATTCAAGCTCAAAGATCATTGTCTCATCTTCAACCCGAAGTACTTGTTATATTATTTAATATATTGCATTAATTGTAACTGTCGTTTATATTGTATATTTATTTTATTTCAGACTTCAAACGTTGTGAGACAGGCCCTATGCATAATGATATTAGAATGTCCAATGGACGCATCTGCAAATCCTTCTGGTAGTATTGAGGGAAAACGATTGCAAGCTTGCGCATCCCTTATCGCAGCATGGTGTTCACCCCTTCTTGTTTCGACACCAAGCAGCTCTCCCAATCAGCGTCTTGCATGTCTTCCAGCCCTCACCCATTTACTGAATTATTTCGCTGATCATCCTACTCAGACAAAAAAACTATTGACTGCTGGGATTGAGGTTTGAAACACAGTAACATATTTTATTTATTATTTAAATTATCCCAGCATAATTACTCCTTCATGATCAATTGATAATTAAATTCTGCGTTAACAATATCAGGACTGGACACACCATTTGGTGTTTCCGTCATCGTACATATTAGGAATACGTTTTGGGTAATTTTTGTTTCATTTAATAAAATAAAAAAAGTTACCAGTACCCCCGACAAAATATGACAAGCTCAAAAAGCTCTAATAAATATGTCAAGGAATTGAAATAATATTGTTAGATCAATCAGTAAATTAGTTATACAGTCAACCCTCCTATAGTGTCGAGATAGGGACCATGCTATAGAAACCCAAAAATAAATTGAACTTCAAACATTTTTCCATCCATATATTTTAATTTTAGTTTGTTCATGCTCGTGTTGTTATATTTTATTGTCAACCAAAGAATATTGACCTTTATTTTATGGCAATGTATTATGAATTAGGTAATTTGACTTGATTGAATATTAACATCTCGTAGAAAACGGTGGAAGCTATAGAAGGAAGCACGATAGGAGGGATTGTCACTCACTTTGCTCTATAGTAAGAAGTGCTGTAGGAGGGTTGACTATTTATTTTAATGAGATTTTGGCTCGGTCCCCGGCCAGGACCATAGTTACCTTTGTACGCTTAAATAACTCCGTTAAGGCAAAATGATATAAGGGTCGGGGCCCTCGGCATTTAGGACCCCTCATGGGGCCCCTGAATTTTTTAAACATTTAGCTTATACAACATTTATTAAATTTTTAAAGTTTTTATATTTTAAATTTAACAAATCATTTAGTATAAATCTATAAAATATGTATTTGTTTTATTTTTAGAGGCCAATTCAGGCTACATTAGAATTATTCAAGTCATACAATCATGAAGTGAAAGGTAGCGAAGATATTACACCTGTGGTTCTCGAACTATTTATAGCGTTGATACATTCGCTACATCAACAATTAGGAAAAGTGTTTATACGAGATTCAATACATATGTTTTTGGATATTGCGAGAAGGTAAAAATAAATATACGTCGACTAGATTCATCGTTCAATATTCAATGTGTTTATTTTATTTGTAGACGGGATCATGGGGCCCTTCAACAATTACTGCGCGTATTGCAAGTGGGAGTCGAAGGCGGCGCTCTAGGTAACGCTACTTCTTTAGAAGAAGTTATAAACATGTGCCTAGAACATATTCTACCGTTGACTCAGAACAGTGAAACTGATACAGATGTGACTTATGCGCTCTTTGATTTATTCGGCAGGTATGTATTAATTTAATTTGTGTAATATCAATCACGATTGTTTCATTTTAAGATTGTGTTTTTGGTTGTAGTATTCTTTTGAATAGATGGCAGCATTTTTACTCTTCGTGTGTAAGGCAAGGCTGGTCACCTGCAGCGCCAGAAGGCGCAAGCGACGGATTAAAAACTGATCATTTGACTCATTTCCGTGCGATAATGCACGCCATTACGGAATCTTTTCTCACCGATAATATAGAAGTAGTGCGTCTTAATTTACGTACGATGGATTGCCTCAATTCGCAGTGTAAATTATATTCAAAGGTTAAATCGATTTTATAATAAATACTATTAAAATTATTTTTTTTTAATAAATTTTAATAATTACAGTTGACATTCCGAGAAGAATTACTTGGTCATATGTTGGGCGTTTTATTAGGATTGTTAATAAAACATACGGCGGTCGGTACGCTTTTACAAGAAGAAGTATCCGTGACCTGCTATAATTTAGCAGCCGTTGATTTTACGGCATATTTTGATTCATTTCTACCGTCGTTCTTAACGACCATACCATATCTCGGCGCAATCGAAATACAAGAATTGTTAACGATTCCGAAAGATACTGTAAGTTCATTTTTTTATCTCTTATTAATTATGTTGGGACAAATTATTGTATTTTTACTTTGTTTTCAGGACCTTCCTACATTCACCCAAAATTTATTACGGCTTACAAATGATATTTGTTATCAATTAGCAAAAGAGTCCAACAAATAAAAAGACAGCAGAAGTGTACATGTAATGTTTCCATCAAATGTGAACATAATGTTAATATTTTTTTTAGTTTATATTCTAAAATAATATTGTAATTGTACAAGACTGATGAAATAAACTTTTGCAAATACAAAATATATAAAAATGTTTTATTTAATACAGTTATAAATATTAGAACTTATATATAATTTATGTATAATACAGTGATGATCTTAATGATAAACACAATTTCTTACGCATACGAGGTTTGATAAAAATATTCCATAAGTAAAAAATCCCCGAGCACAACAAAACATGTGAAACCCTTTCAACAGTCCGCAATAAATTAATTATCCAAAATGGCTACCAATGTCTGGGACAGGTGTGGCAACACAACAACAAAAAATGTGACAGCTGGCAAAATTCAAAAACTCCAGTTTTAACACATTCAGGGCTGATGACAGACGGGATTCGACATAAAGGTTAATATAAAATTACTAATGAATGTGAATTGGTGACGGCAAAATAACCCGCACTCGTTATGATAAAGTCGCAACCAGTGGTTGATTTCCCCCCAGGCGCATAAGGCCTCATTAATTCAGAGGGCCTCAAAGTTCAGCTCTCAAAACGATTTTTTTTGTTATTTAATAATTAATAATTTAGCAGCATTCTTTTAATTAAATTGACAAATGAATAAAGCCAGCTATGGCATGTTTTGATGTGGCTACCAAAACAGTCATATTTCTGACCAAATGTATTGACTGTTCTGACTGACTGAAATTAATTATATATCCAAAACATTGCAAATTGAGTAAAAATGTGCATGTAGAATGCACATTATATGGTGTACTGATAGTAAAAATATTTTAAAGGAGGGGCCTCAAAATTTAATTGCGCCTGGGGCCTCTCGAGTCATCAATAGTATCCATTATTATAATTATCGTTTACCAATGGCTATTTTTTTTCACAGAAACCCTGTGTACAAACTCTAGATGTGACGCATGTAACGAAATATTTTTGTCTACATCAAGCCATTTGGTATTGATTGCATCATCACCTGCATCAAACACAATCAAATTGGTAACGTCACCAATATCGTCGTGATAATTAAATGCTGATGTTTCCATCCACGTATTATCAGTATTTCGTGGGTCATTTACAAAGCCATTATAAACATTATCGCCGATTGAGAATAAAGTGTCTAGTTTTTTTCTTAGTGCATCGTTACTTTCTATAAAAAAAAAATATCAATATATATTTTTATTCACAGATTCACATTAAAATATCTATATATTATTCTAAATATATTTAAATACCTTTCGATTTTTGTAAAGAATTTGTAGCCTCTTCCAAAAATTCTCTAATTGCAGTTTTTGCGGAGTCTTCGCCACTATCTACCATTCCGCCGGGAAGGGCCCACATTTTATTATCCCGCCTCTGTATTACCACTAATTGTAATATAGGACTAAAAATTTAATACAAATGTATCTTATTTATTCCTAAAATTTAATTTATTTCATTTTTAATCATCAATTTACCTCTTTGTAAGCGGATTTTGTATAATACTGCCGCTCTCGTCTCGTTTCCATCTTGTTACAATGGGATCACCAGCAAAGTTTGGTCCCCAACGACCTAATAAACCACGACCTCGTATGCCCGTGCGACCCTTTGGATTCAACGGATATCCTTCGCTACTTATCGTATAATTTCCCTCAAAACTTTTACGATTGATATAGGGTATTCGGCTCTTATCCATTTGATTCCAGGCGAACGTTCCCTCTCCTTATAACAATTATTTAATATTATATAATTATTTAGTCTAACTGACCAACGTGAATTACAGAAGCTTATTTCTATTACCTATTAACGGATCAGCCCAAGGTTTTCCCATCAATGCTTTGGAATCAAAATACTTTGGATTATATTCCGGAAAGGGTATATCCCATGAAACTTTGTCATCAGGAACATCGATTTTTTGCACATCAGTATTATAGTATGATTTGCCCAACATATTGACTTTAGTATAGTTTGAACCGATCAGAGAAAATCTAAGAACATAAATTTTAAAGGGTTATTTTTATTATAAATATTATGCTAATTATTTGTATATAAATATTATGCTTGTGAGAGTTAATGATCAGTGATTGGATCAGTTAGTTAAAAGTCATGGAAGTCCTTGAATTAGATATGATAATCAATGAAATACATTATTTACAATCGATGGCTTCGACGAAAAACAACATAAAGCATGATTACAATAGAAATACCGACAAGCGGCGAAAACCAGAAATGGACCAATGCATCAGAAAAAACTTTCAAACAGCTTCTCTACTACTTGACAGCTGTCACCATGACAGTTGACCTCATTTGTTTTTACAATGTTGCCAACTTTAGAGCGTAGGTTTACTGAGTATGTTATAAATTATCAAAATAGATGGTCTATCGATATAATAATATTATATATATGCTATTCCCAAGAATCAAATGAACATATTCTTATTCAAATCAATTTTCTACAGCTTCCAGCATGTGTCGCTAACACAGTGGCTCTCAACCTTTTTGAAGTCACGGTGCACTTTTGATCATGGAAAAAAATGGCGGTGCACCAGAATTAAGAGGTCAAAAAAATATGTGGACATAATTTTTGTTACATATTTATTTAAAAAAAAATAATAGTTACATACTAAATTACATACAATTTTTTTGACATATTTTCTTTTTAATTAAGTTATATAAAAAAAAATGTTTAATATTGAATATAAATTTAGTTCGTAAATTCGAGAGTGAAATAGCCAGCGATAACATGTGCGATCGATTCGACAAAATCGAAATCACATTAACCCTTTCGTCGACTTTCATAATTTCGCCAATTACTTTTTCGATTTTCACTATTTTGCGGATTTTTTCGTTTTGATCCATTTTTTCGCGGTGCACCGGTTGAGAGCACTACGCTAACATATGAAAATAATTTACAGTTGTCACCCGGGAGTGACCATAACAGTCCAAAATGAAATAATCAATATTATTTATAACTAATTGCCATCATTCTTTACAATTTTAGCCCCTTTTTATGTAAAAACTTGATATTTTTTAAATTAAAATGTGTATAAGAGAGGTATTGTGATAAAATACTAAATGGAACGATAAGAAAAAAAATAATGTAACTAAATATTCTTATAATAATTTATTACAAAAAATAAAATAATATTTTCATTAAATGTCAATTACACTTATAATTATCATCATTCTGGATAATATATCCGCAATTAACTTCTTC
Organism: Philopotamus ludificatus; assembly: GCA_022495035.1. NCBI lineage: Eukaryota > Metazoa > Arthropoda > Insecta > Trichoptera > Philopotamidae > Philopotamus > Philopotamus ludificatus. Next base: position 52,162 of record JAGXCT010036912.1, on the reverse strand, counting down.
AATTATATACATGTACTCGGATAACGGTAAGCTTCAGTGGATTATTTTCTTTTCCGCACAATTCTCCCAGTAGGTTTTTTGAATACTTCATTTTTGATCTTGGTTGTATTGTCTTCGAAATCGTCCCCATCTAAATAATTATATATAAATGTAATCATTACAGATAAAAATAATTAAAAACAATTTAACAAAGAAATTACCTGAATCGTGATTTCCATTCTTATATTTTAAAGGAGTTCGTTTTTTAAGAGGCGTGCGTGCGTTTGTATTTTTCTTGTTTTTACGAGGTGTCATATTCTGTAAGCATTGCAATAAAATGTTTAATTGTTATTATTAAGTTAATCAAAAAAATAAATATATTTTAAACCTCAGAATCACTGTCAGAGTTTTCGTCACTTTCACCGCTGCTCGAATGAGAAACACGAGCTCGTCTACCGCGTCCAGCTTTCCGAGGACGCGGTGTTGGTGGAGCTTTGGATTTAGGAACGTCGTCGGATCCCGTTCTGTCCTCGTTATTTTCTTGGATAGAAAAGTTCTCCTCTATTTTATCACTGAGTTCATTCACTGTCGCCTAAACCAAAAAATATCACATGAATATAAATAAAAATTTACACTTGTGATATGTAATATTGTGATTTACCTTGAGATCGGCTTTTGCCAATTTATTTGTATTATTAATAATCGTTTTGAAACAGTCGTAGACCTCCTTAGTAAATAATTTATCTTTGTAGCAATCCAGATTTTCTATAAGCTTCTTAATAGAACGTTCGTTATAATTGAAGAGTGAGAGACAAAATGCGAGATCACGCCATTGCCGCTCATTTGTGGACAATTTGAAACGCAAACATAATTTTTCTACCAACGCTTCCATTTGACGATCTTTTTGTATAAGTGACATTACGTATCTAAAAAGTAATTAAATTATAAACCAATTTAAAAAAATTATTACAATATGAAAAAAAATATATTACTTGAGAATAATTCTAAAATTCTCTTCCGGCAATGAAATTGATGGATCGCTCAGTCGAGAAATAATATCGGGCATAATATTATACAATGCATTCCCTTTTTGTGATAATTGCTTGAAAAATAAACGAGCCATCGTTCTTGTGCTAGGATCCTCGTCAACGCAGCATTTAGCTAAACCAGATACTTGTCCACGCACGCGTACCATCTCTTGCAAGATTAAATACGAGAGCATCTTAACTGTGCATTGCCTTACTTCTACGCAATCATCTTCCAAACTGAAAAAAATAATTTATATCAGTACCATAAAGTCATCTTCGGTTTATCATCTTGAAAAGCTGTATGATTCGAATATTGTTTTAGATAAAATAAAATCCCTTCCCCCATGTCTAGCGATGTCCGTAAGAACAACTTCTGCAGAGTTCAAACTGATGCAATCTCACATGAAAAAAAATGTCAGTCAAGTCAAGAGAAATATCTGTGCTATTTACGGCAACTTATTGAATATCAGGAAATGTGAACGTTGGTTTAAAAAATTAATTCAGGAAATATTGATTTGGAAAATGAACCCGGAAGGAGACGGGTAGTCAAGTGAATGAAGTGGCTCTGAAAACTGAAATTGAAGCATAGATGATTATCGGCGAATTATCTAATGAGATCAGCGTATACTCAAACATATTAATAAAATATTGAAATGATACTAAATTGGGTAAAGAGGGTATTTTTTTAATTTACAACAGCAAATGAGGTAGAATCGGCCCTTTCCGGGTATTTTAATTCAAAACCACGGGAATTTTATAAAAATTTGTTATTTAATAAATAGATGGCAGAAAGTCAAAGATAAAAAACAACATTAATTCTGGATCAACTTAGTAATTAATATATAATATAACTAAGTAATATATCTCACAAGATCGATATTTTAAATTAAAACATTATTTATTTAGATTCGTACCGTTCATAAATATAAGGTGTCCAAGGTTGCACCACATTTGGGAAACGCAATGTCAAATCAGCCAGTGTAATAACAATATTGCATCTCAATGTGCTACACGAAGCATTCTTTAATAACGTCATAAGCAACTGCATATTATCTTCACAAAACGTCGACGATACTAACATAAACCTGTAAAAATAAATAACGTAAATATTAATAAATCGAAACATTAATTGAAAAAAAAAATATATAATTAATTATAACCTTCCGAGTGCTAGGCACGATGCCGCATACCATTCTTGCGGTAATGTAGAACATTGCAAGAGACTTTTTAGGATAACGGCGGCGCGATTCAATAATCCTGCACCGACGACTTCCCGTTCGCAAACGGCACGCAATAATTCAGCATCAGCATCGTCCGCCACCGCTCCTTCCATTCCCGCTTCAGATTCATCTACCTCTTCCGTCTAGCAATTTATATACACGTATTTATAATTTATTTAAAACAAAATTACAACCGTCTATATAAAATATTACCACTTGCACGGATGACGCCCAGGACTGATTGTGCAAACGACGGCCGGCAGCACTCGCAGAACTACTATTCAACGGAGCAGTCTTACCCGACTTTCCATTTTTTTGTCCGGCCAGCTGTATTTTACTTTTCGTTCCAGCTAATTTACGTTGCTCGCGTATCTGCAATATTATAAAAACATTTAAAACTGATCGAAGATATTTATTTCATCATCTTGAAATACCTCGTTTCTTCTCCTGAATTCGGCGTACACGGTAACATCCAAAAATATGAGTTGTTGCATGGCAATATGTCCCAACAGGACTAAAAGCCTGCTAACATATTTTACGGGATAGGATACCATGTCAGTATCTGTATTTTCCGAATCGGCTAGCTTCATTCCAATTTTATCCGATATTTCAGTTAATATCTTCATACACATCAGATCGGGGGTATCGCACAGTGCGAAAATTACATTTATACAATTGACGCCGAGAGCGGCAAACTTCTTAGAATTGAAGAATGTGTCTAACAAACTTTCCGATAGCGAAGTAAATATTGGATTATCCATTGGATAACGTTGCTGATTTTGAGCCATTGATATGAAAAGTTGTGCTGAAAGCACTCGCATTTTATAACTTCCAGTTAAACCTACAGTCCGAATTATATCAATATTGGCAGATGCCACCGAGGCTTTAGCTTTGGAAATCATAACTAGGAGACTTAGTGCAGCGTAACTATCCTCTTCCGTTGTCCCTTCATGCTTACGAGTGAACATTTCCCATAATATCTGAAAAAATAAAAATAAATGGTTATAAAAGTCGGAGGGGAACAGGATAAACTACTTGCATCAACTTGCTATAATATGAGGCAGTATTATTATCTTTATAAGTTCAAGGCAACAATGCAACAAAAAGTATGAAGAATATTAATGGGGTATATGGGGATCGGATAATAACCGTAAGCCAGTATCAACGGTTGTTCCAGAAATTCTGAGCCATAAACTACATCCTACAGCCAGAGGCCCCCCTCTCAAAATATTTTCACTATTAATTTCAATTTCATATCAATTTATGTGAAAAGACAGAAAGAAAAACAAAATTATACTTTTTAATTTTTATTGCTTATTCTATTTCTTCTTTTTTTATTAGCTTCTCGAAGAATGATATTAGCGATCTTGATGTTACAAATATTTATTATTTTTTGAAAAATTCAGGGGCCCATGAGGGCAGAGGTGCTCTAGGGCTGTATGCCGAGGGCCCCGATGTCTTGCAACCATGGATCGTGCGGATAGTAGTGGATATAACACTCGAGAGGCCCTAGGCGCAATTCAATTTCGAACCACCCACCTCCGTTTAAAATGTTTTCGCACCTCGCACCCTATAATACTACCCTAGATTCCAGTTCTGCCAACCTCAGGAATAATTTAATTTCGCCACCCAATCAGAAATCCAATTCTGTCAACCTCAGGAGAAATCAAGTCCTGCCAACCTTAGGGGAAATTCAGTTCTGCCAACCTTAGGAAAAATTTAGCCCTGCCAACCTGTAGGAATTCAATCCTGCCAACCTTGAGAGAAATCCAGTTCTGCCTTTAAGGAATGCCTTTTGTAAAGCGGCGACACTTGTTGCTATCCTGACCACTATTGCCTCAGTGCTCACTAGAGTCCGTAAAAATTATAGGTTTTGTATATTAAAAATAACCCGCAAGCCGTTGACAAAAAAATAAAAGTAAAAAAATATTTTTGATTCGGTTTGTCAGATTTTACCAACAATTAAAAATTAATGGCGGGCTGCAGTTTAAAAATATTTTATTAATCTATAAAGAAAATGCGTGATTGGCATTACAGAATAACCCAGGTCGCTAATCTCGCATAAAAACATAATATCTTGAAAAAAATTACATATATAACCACAAAGAAAAGAATAACAATAAAGAAAAAAAAAGAATTATAAAATCTCATATAAAATATCAATGAAACGGCGATATTTAACATCAAAATGTGTCTCAAACATCAGTTGTGCAGAGTAATAGCTCTGGTTACCGGAGAGTTTCTGAGAGCACCTGTCCTCACATTTGGCGGAAGAAAAAGCACACGCAAACGAGCTCGATAAAGTAGTGAGGTGGGTAGCATAGGAACTAACTCACTTTTAGGACAAGGTTATGTACGCCAACTCCAGCTTGCCAAGCTTGAAGAAGTGCTTTTTTTTGCCACCTTTTTTTCTCGAGGGTTACATACCCCAGGCAGCTCTGTACCCAATATAATATAGGAAAAATTCAGGGGTTCCCTGAGGGCATAGGATACCTGAATGGCTGTATGGTGAGGGCCCCGATGCATTACATCGTTGTGTCTTAAGGTAGCTACGCACCAGATTCTATGGATCATGATCTGCGGAACAGTCAGTGCATATGGTTCCTTATGATAGCCACCCGAAAAACATGTTATAGCTGGCATTATTCATTTGTCAATTTAATTTAGGGAATACTGCTAAATTATTAATTATTTTGTTTATAAAAATATAATATTGAATAATAATCTTTTTGAGAGCTGAAGTTTGAAATCCGTCACTTGTTATAGGAAATATGTACTGCAGCCATTACAACGGTTATAGGAAAGACCAGCTCTTATATTATTTTTAATAAATAAAAATGTTTTACCTGTAGAAAAGCATTACTCAAATGCCCCGATTGCAACCATCGAGCCAAAAGTGCTTGTAAAGCAGCAGCTTGTCCACGATTGATAGAATGAACCAACTTTACGAGAGCCTGCGCCGTAAAACCAGCTTGGTTTCGTTCAACACCACCCTCATTTTTTAAATATATCGATCTATACGCATTTTCAACTGCATCACGTTTTTCCTGCATATTTAATACAAATAAGAAACATCTATTCGAATTGCATAATTAAAAAAAAATTCGGTAGTTATAATTACCTGATCTGGTGACCAAACAAGTTGCAACATTCCCATTGTTCCTAATTTAGCCGTTTCAATATTAAAATTATGAGCAGTGATAAAAAAATCTATAGCCTCGTTGACGTCGGTGGCCTGTTTAGACATTAACAATGTGTAAACTAATGGAACAGCTTGTTGAATGAGTTTACTGAACGACACGGAATCTTCCAAAAATCCCACAATATTTTCTTTCTCTTCGAATTTTTTTATTAGCTCTAAAGTTTCGGGGTCGGATTCGATATTATCTTGTGCGTTTGTAACGAAGACATTCTTCAAAATATTTACTATGTACGATATCTAAAAATATCAATACATTTAAATATATATCACGATTATTATTCTAAATTTACATATTTTTTATTACCTGATCATCCTTTTCCATTTCACATCTGAGCAATTTGGCGCCAGGGTATTGCTTTTCTGTAAACTTAATTATCATTAAGGCATCGACATATTTTTTTTCTTCCAAGAATTTTTTTACTGCCGAATGAGAAGTGTCTTCAAAATCGTTGTCAAATTTTGGATCCTCTTGAGATATCATATTAAAATGTTCTAAAACTGAATTTTTCACATCGCATTCGATTTCTTCCCACGTTTTTAACAATTCAGAATCAGGTTCCACAGCTAATTTTTTTTGCAAAATTCCAAGAGCCTTCTTCTCGGTTTCTAATTGTTCTTCGAGGTGTGCAAGTTTTAATTGAGCAGAATAAGGGTTATGTTCCAGAAAAACCTGCATAAATTATGTTTATTTATATATCTTAAACAATGTATACCTATTAGTATTTAAAATAAAATTACTTTTACGAGCTGGACAGCATTTTTTCTCACAAGAGTAGCTCGGTCTTGCAAACGACCGACTGCTCTAGCCAATACTTTCTGTAGTCTCGTAATCGGAACGCATCCCTCACGTTGTAAACGGCCCCAATATTGTAAAGCCTAAAGCAAATATTTATTATTAACACTTAATATTGATAATGCCAACAATTAAGAGCTAAAATATAATTAAAATTACCTTTGATCGAACATATGCAGATAAATCATGCAAGTGTTCTTCTAAATCATCAAGAAATTCGTCCCTCATAGAACGTTTTTCGTCTGATAATCCTTCGCCCTGCAATTCTCTGCATATAATTTCACATAGCATGCCCAAGACACTCGATCGTAGAGGATAACTCTGATGTATAAAAATATATATATATTAGCTCATCCTGAAAGACATCCATCATATTTTTTCCCAACATAAAACTTGTTTAAGTCAATAAAATATAATCATCTTCATTATTAACAACTAAGTCCCACCTCTTCTGCACGTTTCTTATCCCCTTTTTATAAAAACTAGAAGGTTTTGACTGAATACGATTCTAAATGATTTTTGACATCATATACTTTTTGACTACTTTCAGTCTTCAATAGAACTTTTGACATAATAAATAAAGCTGACGTACCATACAACAAGAAAAAAATTCAGAGATGTTACCTAAACCTTTTCCTTTTTTTTATATACTTAAATAAAAATAATGTATTTTTTTATTCGGATATCAGATCAAAAAACCCCATAGATGCTTCATACTCTTTAAATAAATTTGTAAAAAAATATAATGAGAGTAACTCATAGATTCGACTAAAAGTGGACAGAGTGGAAAGGGTTAAACTAGCCGTGCCAATGGAGTCTAGAAAGAAAAATGTAAAAAAAATAATATCTATACGAAATAATAGGAAAAAACATTAACTTGACTAATAATAAACCTAGCGAACCAGACCCAGAAGTGAAGAAGTCGTTATTAGGTTTAATGTATTAAAATTAAAGGAGATAAGAAGAGAACCAAGCTAAAGGATGTTAAAAAGTTTTTAAATTAATTGACAATAAGTTGGAAATGATTTAAAACTAAATTGAGAAAAGAGGTCTGAGTTATTTGTGTTAACTTCTTTTCTTTTTTTTGTAGGAAGTAGAACAATTTTGGGTATAGGAATTTTCAAGTTTATTATTTTCAAGACATCTTGATGATTAAAATTTACCTCATCATTCTCTAAATAACAACGCATAGCTTGTGCGGCGGGAATCATCTGAGCCGGCATCAATTGAGTCAGTTCACTGAGAAATTGAGCGCAATTTCTTTGAGCGGGCGCAGAGTCGCCGCTAGGACCCGCACTCTCCCCTTCATTTCCACCAGAATTCCCTCCTAAAGTTTCACCTAATTCTCTAACGAGCCGAGCAACCAGTCCGGTCAACGCCCAACCGGTAACCAATTGATGGACACCAGCACAGATTGGCGACACAGCATGCTCATACAATTGCACCATCTTGAAATTAAAGAATAAATAAAATAATTAAAACAAACATTATTAATGATAATTATGAAATAATTGTATTTACCTGAACCAATTTAATCGTGCAAGATATTCCGTGATTATACTTTTTATTGAGAACACCTAATATTTGAAAAACGGTTTCTCTGGCAGTCTTACTCTTAATTATTGTATCTTCCATCATTCTGTAGCATGGCTGAGCCACCATTCTAGAAAAATTAAAATGTAATTAAATCCGTTGAGTCGAGTGACGTTCTAAACATCGTTATGGAATACTTACTCGACAAATGTATCGTCGGGTAGAGGAGGATCCCACAATCGTTGAAGAGGCAACAGTAATAAATTATAGATGATATCGAGTGCAGCGCGTCTTTCAGTTTCGCGCCATTCGCTTTCTGATGTATGGTCATCTGCGGCATTTGCTTTGCGCCCTCGTTTGCCCAAGCTCAACGAAGCCGCCAGCTATAATGATATTATGTATTATAATTACATATTTTATTAAATACATTTAAAAAAAAATACTATTTACCTCTGCATTCAATTTGGTATCTTTAGATTTCATAAGGCCAGTAAAAAGATACAAATACATCTTGAGGGATTCGAGCAGATGTTCTCTTACGGCACTGTCAATTTCTTTATTTTTAAATACGCCCTCGAGATGTACTGTCAATTGTTGACAAGATCTTCCCAAGTAATCGAACCCTTAAAAACAATTTTTATTTAAAATTTACAATCTTGATAAAATTGTTGGAATAATCATGATTAATCAGTATCCATCATATTCCACTAATTCCTTAGTTTAGTATTTAATAAAATTAAGAGATTCTAAAACATATAAATATAACTAAAACCTTTGTTGATGCTTGACCATTCTAATTTGCTATCGTTTAGTATAATAGAGAGGAAGGTGTCGAAATGGTCAAATATAAACTCGATTCCATCCGAGTTGTAGGCCTTCACAGCATCTAAAAACATTTAAAAGAGCGTCAGACAAGGCAGAAGGGAGTTGGTTGAGATACGGATGGGGACAGGTACCCCGTATCGCCTGAGGCAGGTCGCGAGCCGGCGGTGGGGAGCGCCCGGCCGCCAGCTCGGCCGGCACCACTGCCCAGTCCTGCACCGCCATCACAACAGTCAAACTCAACCGCCTTTCCAACGGACGGTCCTAACACCGCTCTTGGCGGCCATATTCGCCGCGCTGTCAGATGGTGTATAAACATTCAACCATTTATTATCGTCAAATTTAAATATAATTACACCATTTATGCTATAATAACAATTTAAGCATTAAGATATTAGAGTATTTTTTTTAATAATATTATAAATGATTTTTTCTCTTTTGATTTTTTGGCATGACATTTAATTCAAACTAATATTATCTGCAAGCGTGATTACGGTAACTTTTAAAGTTACGCCATCCCTATTCTGATTCTGTCGTAAAATTATTTAATTCCTTATAAAAGGGCCTTAATTAGATATCTATCCCTCTTATTGTATATTTATCCGCCACCTTCTTACACGATGCAGATATTTTTTGCAATTACCAGCGATACGATGACCAATTAATTTAAAACGCAGCGGTAGTTCCTCTGATAAGATTTTCTATTTTTTACTTATTTCTAATAGTCGATTTGAAATATATACCGTTTTTAAAAAAAAACTACAATAACTGTTCAGATCAGTCAATTTATTGTTAACTAATTTGTTTGATGCTCGAATATGGAACCATCCACAGGCGCGCCTCTCATATGGTCAGATTGTGCGGTGCACACGGGCTCCGGATAATTAGAGGCCAAGTAGGTAACATTTCAAAATATAAAATAGTGATTTATTAAAACGAATTACATTTCTTAAAATCGACATTAAATAATATATAACCATATAAATGATTTCCCGTAGTTCGTCTTTTCAAGCACACGGCGCCAATTCTGCACACAGACGATTTTTACTAATGTGATTTTTTTATCTGTTTTTTAACAGTTGCATTTCAGTCATTTTTATTGTGGGAAAAATCATAATATAATTTGACACTATCGGCGCGCCACTTTTCTTATGCATCTTATAAATCAGAATTATTGAGAATAAATGAAATTATCACTACAATAAACAAATTAAAAGAAATATTTATTTTTATTTTAATAATGAAAATGTATATTTTGCTAAAATACATAGATTTACATTTTATTATGAATACTTTTTTTATGCAATGTATAAAAGTAAAACTAATTTCATAAGCTATGCTTAATTACAAGAAGCCCGCCACCAGGGTGACTCCATTTTTCTTCTTAATTTTTTATTTTCACTGAAATTATCCAAAACGACGAATGATTTATTATCATAATTATATTTTGTATCATATCCAGTATTAGTATTTTTGTGCTCGGCGATATTTCTAATCCAATTACTCCTACTAGAATTATTGGTATTATCGTGCGCTTTGGCTTCAGCTTCATATTTTGAATTGTAATCTATAGATTTTCTATCGCGATGTCCATCTTTTTGAAAAGAATCAGCTGGAAATAATTCATAAAGATTTAGGAAATATTTAACACATTATTTATTGTCAAATTGGTTAATAAATGTATACATTTATTGTAGGAACGAGCACCAAATCCTTTTTTAGGTTCATCAACATTGGTCACGTGCAATCTATATGAAGGAGAAGATGATCGTCGCCTTGGAGATGATACACTCGTCGTCGACCCTCTATAATATTATGAAGCAATATATATCATCATATGTAAATATTTGTATTTATTGTTAGTTACCTTCTCAATGTGGGTTGATATGTAGATAAGCCAGTTTTATTTGGTGACATTTGTCGTTTTTCTTTTAAAGCTGAAACTTTCGCTATTTCAGTATCCGGTTGCTAAAACAATATTACAATGAACCTTGACAATAATGGATTCAATTAAATATTATTGTGTGTGTTTACTATTTTTATTTCAGGTGTAGTATCTGATGGAAGTTTTCTCGGAAGCTTTTCTCTGATCAGATAATCGAGATACGCTTTTCTGTATTCGGGTTGAGATTCTAAGCTGTCGTCCATCAAGGGTTCTGGTTGTTTCATACGCCTTCTCGAATCGTAAATGCTCGTATACTGTGGCGTATACTCTGGTTCAATTTCTTTGTGTGTTTCTTTCTGAATAATGTAATAAAGAATTATATATGATTATTTAAAGCAAAAGACATTTGTTGAAAGTGATATTTTTTGATATTGCTTTGGGAAGACAAAAAATATTATCCCTTAAGTTAATAAGTGCGATTAATAAGGAGTAATACCTGGAAAATTTAAGACATTTGGGTAAAGCAATCCAAAGAAAACATCCAGATTTATGTCGAAACGACTAATGGCAATAACAGCACTGATTGTCCATGAGTTTCTAATCGGATATGGCCTCTTGTGACTTACTTATATAAAAGAGGAGATTGGAAGAAGTGCTGATACATGTATACGATGTAAGGGCAATACGCTTAGATACGTCACGAATACTCTTATTTGCTTATTTTTTGGACCGTGTTTTTCAACATCTGTTGTTTTGAATGCGAGACACAAACATGAACCTTTTTTTTTAATAAATTAGTGACTGGATATGAGAAGATATGAGTGTACAAACCCAATTAATAACTTCGTAGACCGAAATCCATGAAAAAGTAATATTTTGTGTCTAGTGGGATTGCAAGGGTATTGCAAGGGCCCTTAAAAAATAAAGACCAGAATTGGTAAACAAAAAAAGGGTAGTGTTTGATCACGACAACGCGCGATCACACGTGGCAATGATGACCCAACATAATGCTAAATGTATTGAGTTGGAATGATATCAAGCAATCACCTTATTCTTTAGACCAGGGGTGAGAAACCTTTTTTTACAACGGACTAGCTACAAATTTAAAAATGTTGTGCGGGGCGCATGTAAGAAACTTAAAGTAATACAAACAATGAATAATAAACTAAAATTATCCGTTGCCGGTCAAATTGCCTCAAATTGCCGGTCGCATTGTTTTAAAAAAAATCACATTTTTTTAATTTATTAATTTCTTTAAAAAAGTAAATAAGAAATATTAAAAATAACAACATTTATTTTATTTCGAAATTATTTTTTATGTAGTTTGCCCGAGTTATTTCGGGCGCATCCGTTTTTGAACACTTTCAATACCCGAGTTATCTCGGGAGTGACCGGGAAGTGGTTAACTAAATAACCAAATAAAACTAAATAAATAAAAAATAGTATAAAAAAATACAGTAAAAAAACACTCATTAACGGATCCGTCCCGGCGGCTTGAAACTATCCGCGTATTCCGCAGGGGGTCTTTTTATAACAGAAAATAGACATCAAGCATTCAAGTCAAGATATTGTTGATATTTTTCTAAGAAATGGACTATTCGAAGAATAATTATAGTTATTCATATGCTTCAAAATGTGGTCGATGTTATGAATTTTGCTAGTAATTGATATGACGCGTAAAGTAGACCGACAGCCAATATTCTCGCGGCACGTGTCACTAGTATACGTTTCAATCGCACTTGGAACATCGTATTGGATGCAAGCGAGAAAAAACATCGCGCCCGTGACAACAGATGCTAATATTATTGTTGTTTTTTTTCCGCAATTACGGACATTGAAGGTCAATGATTATTCATAATATTTATTCTTTAGACTTTTTAGACGAATACAAAACATTTGTAACATGTAGGATTTATGTTTAAAAGAGTTATTCGAGAAAAATCAAAAATCCCAAATAGATTAATATAAATAGTATTAAAAAACTGCGAAATATAACGCCTAGGGTACAATGAGGTTGCGGAGCACTGTAGATATTTTTAAAAGCAAAATGTAAAATCTTTGAGGGGCCGCACTAGAAAGTGGGGTGGGTCGCATGCGGTCCGCGGGCCGCGGGTTTTTCATTACTGCTTTAGACCTTGTTCCTTCTGATTATCATTTATACAGATCAATGCAATAACTTTTTAAATGGTAAACAATATATGCAACAGAGCAGATAAAAACTTTCCTTAATGTATTTTTTGCTTTAAAGTCAAGAAAATTTTACTTCAATGGTATTAATAGATTGATATAAATTTAGGAAAACATTATAAGAATATCAAATTCAGAATGCATACCTGATAATCTCTCCTGTTCGTTGGGGAAGATTGTGATGTCGTCCTAGTCCGACTTGCCCGCGGAGGTCTGCCCGTTAAACGCTCTTCCACGGGAGTCGTGGATCTAGCCGCATTACATTTTGGATAAGATGGAATAGATTTATTGCGCGTGTTAGCGAACTCCGACTTTTGTTTGAAATTAGACATATCGGGCGATGCGGCTTTGGTCGGTGTCGGTGGTCTGGCTAAGAGTGCAGTGTTATCTGTGGACACAGTAATACCACTTTCAATTGGTAAATTTAAATTGGCAGACGGGGGTTTAGTAAATGATTTATTAAAATCTGTCATTGTCGAAACGTCATCGTCATATTTCAAATTATCAAAATGCTTTGTTTGATTGGTTTTTATTGTGGGGAATGTCGTATATTTTGCTTTGTATTCCGGCGTGGCGTAAAGATCTCCCTCCATTTTGAGAGTCGGAGTTTGTCTTATCGAATATTGCTTCACAATGGGATATTCTCTGTACGAGTCTCTGTATTCGGGCATCAGCGATATGTCGCCCTCGCATTTCAAGTTTGTCGGCCTTATTAGAATTTCCGATCTGTTTCCAATCGTCGCGTGTTTAACGAATTGACTGACTGTTTCGGTGTCGGAGTTCATCTTGCCTTCGGTATCTACGTGCAACCAAGGCCTCGGTCTTTTGATCGTAGGTCTTTTTCTCGGAAATTCTACAAAAAGCTCTCTATATTCGGGTTTGTATAGATGATCACCTTCGAGATGCAAGTTACTATCCCTCTTAAGCAGCGGCAATCGTTGATAATTGCTGAATGCTATGAATTTATCTTGATTCTCCGTTTTAGTATCGATATCGCCTTCTAGTTTTAGATTTGTATCGCGGCGGAGGAGATCTGGCCTCTTTTCGAGAATATATTCAATGAATTCGTCTCCGTTTTCTGTTTGAAATAACATGTCACCTGGAAGTTTTTCTCAATTTTAAAACATTATTTATTTCACTCTCTACAAGCATTGTGTTAATTTGTAAAGTGTCACAAGAGGGATGAATTGAACGTGTATTCGCATTGTTAGATGTAACGAATCATTTATCACGATATGTATTTAATTTTGTATCATGTTTAATTGCATGCAAATTATTTTAACAACCTTCCAATTTTAAGTTTTGCTTTCTGGGTCGCCGATGCCATTTATTTTCAGCAATCTCGCCGAATTTATTCAGAGCGTCTTCGGAATGACTCGAAAATCTTCTCAATATCCCATTTTCCTGTCGAAAATCATAATTATAATATCATTATATATATGAAGTTATAAAATAGACGAATATAATACCTTTTTTTCGTTTTTAGTGTCTGTTAAATCTCCAAGGGAGTATGTAGCGACTGGAGGTGCTTTGAAACATCTCGTATACTCTGACGTTATGTCCTTGAGCGAGCCAGATTCTAAATATAAATTGTCTTGTCGACGAGAATCATCTGAAAGTTGTACAATAATAATATTATTTCGAAAAAAAAATAATAGTGTTTGTCGCGGAAATATTTTTAGTTCTATTATTTTAATACCATTGGTTCTGCGTCTGCTGTACCATCGCAATTCATCTACTGTCATACCTGGAGGGAATCCAGTTTTGCTATTGCCCAATTCCAATAGAGTATCCGTTGTTACAGATGCCAATCCGGCTCCGGCTAATCTCCTTCTTGCAGTTCCTTTTCGTCTAGAACAAAAAAAAGGTTTATTTTATTTGGTAATAACAAACTTTACCATTATCAAAAAATGCAATCGAAATGTAACATTGTCGTAGAATTTTTAATTTAAATAAGTATATCCTTATACTTTTTAACCTAGCCGTGGCGATGAAGTATATTGGGGAACCCCAGTTTTTGATTTTTCTCGAACAAATCTTTTAATATAAATCCTACATGTCACAAACTTTTTGTATTTGTCTAAAAAAAGTCTAAAGAATAAGTATTATAAATAATCCCTTATTGTTCATAATTGCGAAAAAAAATAAAAACAATAATATTGGCTTCTGTTGCCACGGGCGCGATGTTTTTTCTCGCTCGCACACAAGTGCGAGTGAAACGTACTAGTGATATGTGCTGCGAGAACTCAGTCGGCGGCATGAGCTCTCGGCAAGAGAAAGTATTATATATTAAGGCGCAATGAAGTATTGTTTATTGGTCACCTATCTGAAGATCATTATATAACGAGTAGGAGAAAGTATTCACCCAAATTAAATAAAGATTTTGATGTAGAAGATTAAAATGTATTAGTTTTAGAATAGTTAACAACTTTTTTTTATAAATGATGAAATATTAGGTTTTTATTGTCTCTAATTTATAAAAATATTATTTATTAGTTAAAATACAAAAAAAATATAATTGTTATTTTGAAATATATCTTTTCAAACGTTAATTTATAATATATTATTATTATTTTATTTGAAAGAATATATTTTCGCCTATATTCATTCCAAATCTCATAATTCTAATTTATATACAAAATAAGTTACAAATTTTTGATACAGTATTTCATGAATTTCTCCACAGAGCAGTGCCTTAACCAATATTCTCTATCTTACTTGTTCTATTTCTGTCTTTATCTTCTTAATGTTGAGAAAACCTCTTTTTTTATCTTCGGGGTAGTTAAAAGGTGGCTGTCCAGCAAATATAAACAATATAACTATATTGTTTTTGGCCTAAAGTTTCTATCTAAACCTTCAAACGCTATTGTCACGCCGACGTGACAACTATTAATTCGCTGCTCTCGCTTGCAACATTTAGCGGAAGATTTATATAAGTGATACTTGAATAGAAATGTGTTCATTTAATTCATGAGTTCAACTGGAACTCATAAATTTCGGGAGTAAATTCGACTTTTAGCCATATTTTTGCATTTGTAAATTTATTTACTTACAGGACATAAATATATAAATTTTTGATTAAAGGGTTAAGTACACCATATCACATGGATTTTTTTCACAGCCAAAAGTATAGTAAAAATCTTTGGCTACTAATGTCAAGATTCATCAGGGATTTATATAGTCTGTAAAATTAAAAAAAAAAACTCCACATATTTTTGATTATCGTATATCTTAGGCAACTTCATAATAGCCTTAGTGTACTTAACATCAAGGTAGAACGTTGGGGTGTGGTCTTATACAGAGAAGTGGAAATGGAAATAGCTATTATCCGTGATTTGATGCTTCTTTAATATACGATTACAAGTTTTTGGATAATGGTTTTTGAAATAATGAAATAAACCCACACCTTATGTTATAATATCTTATTACGTAAATTTTTCTCAATATTGATATTTTTATTTCCATATTATTTTATATTGCAAAATAATGTGTACATCGAAAATTGCTGTAATTTGCGACTGAAAATCATTTTCATTCTAACATAATTTATTCATAATGCCGTCGTTATTGATATAATATGAATTTAATGAATCACATATTTTTTATTCGATGATATCAAATATACATGTTTTCTATTTTTTTTTTTAAAAATCAATATTTGAAAATTATGATTCTTTTTATTGACATAATTTCTTTACTCCGTCATAAAAATGCACGAATTTGATATAGCATAAATCAAAAGTTCCCACAAGAGCGTCGACGTAAATCTCGGCCATCATTATTGGCATGCTGTTCGTCGTAGTATTTTTCCGGCTTTTCCGGCATAAATAAGCGGAGCTTCCGTGGCAAATTTGTGTTTACCATGCACACGGGTCTTCGCTGTTATTGGCTAATTTGACGGGGCCAGTATTGGCGTGTGTTAGCTATGGCGGAGCCAACGGAGCCTGGCACCACATTGCATGCAGCCAACTTCACAAGCCATTAACCCACTAACAGATTCTAGACTACCGGCGGTGGTGCAAAACTGTCCGATCGTATCAGCTAGCTATCGTCCATCTGTAACTACAGCCATGGATGATTGTTTAATACCATTATACATCGATAAAAAAAAACTTTGAAACACGTACAACTTTTCTTCTTTGAAAACAACGTGAGTACGTATTTTTACAACATAACAAAAACCGTCAGTTCGCACAATAAAATGATCAAATTTGGATCCAGCGATTTAAATTGTATGATATAGATTTGAAAGACATTTCTAAATTAGAATATTCCGCAAAATTTGATGTATGAGTCATTATTTTGAACGCAGACTTTATCTGTGAAAACAAAAATAGAGATAAATTTAGTGGTGCTATAACAATCATCAGTCAAAGCTATCAACGATTTGGAAAAACAGGGGGGATATCCAAAAAGGACCAAAAAAACGTTTAGTGCAGATCCTGGTATTCTGAATTTTTATTTACGGCGTAGAAACCTGAACCATAAAAGAAAATTGACGCCTTTGAAATGTGATATTGGCGACGTCTGCTGATAATATCATGGACCGCTAAACGCACAAATGTCTGTCTTAAAATAAATGGGGAACTACGAAGAAGACCTATATTCGACCATATGTCTCAAAAGGATTCTTTGATACTTTGGGCATCTCGCCAGAAGTAACGATAGCCTGGAAAAGCTCGTCGCGTTTGGGAACGTGCAGGGACGCAGGGGAAGGGGCAGGGCCCTCACCCGCTAGAGCGCCCAAGTGAAGACCGCCACGGGCCGAACCGTAGCAGCTGCGATGCGGGGTGCAGAATTCCGAGAATCCTTGAGAGACAAAATCAAGAATTTTCCGGAACAAAAATGACCACGATCCTCACACATGAGGGTACCGACCAAAGAAGAATAATAATTATAACAGTTCTAACATTTTTCGTATATATGATGAAATGAGTTGAGGACAGTTCCGAAAAGTTACATTATAAGCTGAGTGGACAAGTCAGGAGAAAGATGCGGGCACCTTCTTCTTCCCATTATGATGTTCCGATCAAATCAGCTCAGAAGTAGGCCGTAGCCTCGTAGCAACATTTTCAACTCCCTGAATCGATAGGAATTTGGAGAAGGATCGTCTAAATCAGGTAGTTAATCCGGTACCTTCAGTTCACTAGAGGGTAATTCAAGCTTTGGTGATAACCTAGACGTGCTGATATTTAGAACTTAATAATTTTTCTAAAAATTTCTAAAGAAAAAATGTTATAAATAGTCATTGACTTTTATTGTTCGCAATTGCAAAAACAAATTTAAACAATATTCGCTTCCGGAGCTACGGGCACGATGTTTTTTCTCGCTCGCGTCCGGTAAATTGTGCGAGTGAAACGTATATTAGTGGGTGAATTTTGGCTGTTGGTCTACTAGCGGCGTGTCCTCGGTCTACGGCGGTACATCGCTGGATGTGCGCGTCATTTACGCGGTATATTGATTAGTAGAAAAATCCAAAATATCAACTAAATTATGAAGCATATCTCGAATAACTATTTATATTTTTAGAATAATCCATTTTTTTCAAAAAGTCAAGATATTGAAGAAGAATTCATCAAAAAATATTATGTCAGTATTTATCGACAAACTTGATCATCTTCATTATATAATAATCTATTGAAGAGAGAATTTCAATAGTTTCTCGAATTGTCATCTATAAAAGATAACGTAACTCCAGAGGAGATTGAAAGATTCAGTAATAATCTTAAATTGGAAATGGATAAACGGTTTTAGAATATTTTGAACTTGAAAGTGTATGACTGGATGAAAAATCCTCTTGGGGAGGTTGATACAACTTGTCTCAAGAAGAACTGTTGTGGAACTTAGTGGTAGATATAAAAACCTATGGCTAAATGAAAAAATGCCAGCCTGCGTTTTCATCTTTTCCCTGCCTCATATTTTTGGTATTGTCAACTGCATAGATCCCGCTAATATAAAACACAGTACACTCAAACCATAAAATAAAATAAAACGCATTAAAAAATCTTCCAGAATGCAAAATTCTGGAAATTTCGATAACCTTTATAACTTTCATATTTAATTTTCTTTTTTTTTCAATTTAAGCAGCTTCCGCATTGAAGATACCTATACAGATACAGAAATGCAGCATCAAATTTTCTGTGTATTTCTTAAATATTAAAATAAGGTTTGTTTTAAATTTGCATGTCCTAATAATTAATTAAAAATATTTTACGAAATATTTATTTTATTTGGAACGTTAATTGTATTAAAGAGTATAAAATAGATAGTGAAAACTTTGACGTAAGCAATTTGAAACTTTACTAATTTATAAACTCAATTAATAACGAATTCCTATTGTGAATTTTTTTTCAGAAGGTTTTTTATGTTTTTTTAGATATGAGATATGTTAGAAAAGGGCAATTATTATCATGTAAATATGCCATTTACAAGGACTGTCACGTCCACGTGGGCTGTTTAGAATATTTCCGCAACAATTTGGGAAACTAATTTGAATTAAAATTCGTTTCCTTCGGGGGTGGCCCATACACTAAGTCAACATTTGGGTGATCTGACACGCAATCTTCACGTAACTGTGTCAGGTATGTACCCCATGTATCCATTGTTGAGGAATAATGTCGACTTGGCATTTTCTTGCAGATAGTGCTTTCATTCACCGCGAAGGTTGGTCAGATATTTATGAAATAGCTGACCTAAATGTGGCCCACACACGGGATTTATCGAACAGAATTTATGATTTAATGACCGATGATAAGAAATCTAAAAAATAAATTTATTTAAAAGGCGGCCGTGATTTCGCCTTTTATGATACATTTCGTTTTAATTCGCCGAAATTTTATATTGTCGTTATTCTAATAGGAACACATTTAATTACCATTCAAAGAGCCAAGCATATCCGTTTCCGTTTTCCATGAAAATAAATTAAATGCAATGCGAGCGCTATGCTTGTTGTGCTTTTTTTCTGGAATTTTTGCGTTATACCATTTTCTTTGTCGAAAATTGTCTTTAGATTCCAGTCGAGGGCCTAATGGGTCAAGGTAATTGGGGGTAGGCATTTGATCTAATCTTTAAAAAAATCAACAGGTCTTGCAACATTTATTTTGTAGCTGAGGGGCGACGTATTGTTCGTAGGTTTGATGAAAAGGTTCGTACCAGAAAATGATTTTGCTCACGCTCTAGTTTACAAACTTTGATATTAACACGTAAATGTTGTAAATGATTAAGATGTTGTTTCGCATAAAGGCTTAGAATATATAATGGAACCTATTTATTCATTATATTCGATATTAACCGCATTTATCTTATTCGTCGCTCATTTTTTTCCAGAGTAATCCTAAAAGGAGAATTGGCTGAAGCAATATTTGACAAGTTCGTCGTTAAATCGAGCCCAACTGGATCTTCATCGAAACGAAACTCTATTCCAGAATAGGGTTTTTCTGATGCTTTCCATTCCACCGCTCTACTCGGTACAATAAAGTTAGAGTTTTGACTAACCCTTTATTTATTAATGTACCATTTTTGTGGTATTATACTATCACTTCTCTGTGATCATGCTTGCTATTGTAAATATGTTAGTTATTGTTATAAACAAAGATACTGCTCTTGTTCCAAACCACTGCGGTGGGTTCTTCGACGTCCATGGTGTTTCGTTTTTATTTAAATTGGTATATAGGTTTTTTTTAATAACATGAATTTAAAAAAAATACGTGTATTCCCATAATCCATCACATAGCGCCGAGAAAGAGACCACGCTACAAAAACCCACTCTATAAAAGTCTAGGCCCTTGTCTCACTAGAGCAGCGATACTCAAACCGCGGCCCGCGGGCCACATGCGACCCAAAGAGCTCTTATGTGCGGCCCAAAATAATTATAGTCATCAAATATTTTTTTATTTTGTATGTGTTACATTTACAGTTTACTATTAATATGTTGCGGCCCACGTAGAAAAGCAAAAATTTGAATGCGGCCCTGAGGAAAAAAAGTTTGAGTATGGCTGCACTAGAGTCTTGTTCAATATTTTGTTGTTAACCAAAGGGCATTGATTTTTATTTCGGGAGGCAATGTATTACATCTTTACGAAATACGTTATTTAACTTTAGAAAACGGTGATCTAGAAAGAAGCACTATAGGAGGGACTGCCGCACACACCGGTCTACTGCAGGAAGAACACTATAGAAGGGTCGACTGTATATCAAGGTATTCAAGAAGAAGTAGAAGACAGTAAATTTTATAGTCAATTGATATTTGCACGCGTTACTTCTTTTTTTATATTTAAAGGAACCATACGAGGTTTGATAAAATCAAATATTATTTTTTTGTGATTTAAGTATAATCCCGAGATTTACGTGGTGGATACATTCCGTAAAAAACACATTATTAAAAAAATCATGGTATACCTCCCGGAAATAAAAAAACCGCATAAAAAAACATGAAATTCAAACAAAATTAAGTAATACGTTCCAAAAAAACCCCCAAAGTTCAGTCAATTAGTTGAAAAATTCATGAAAAACCGCACTAATCGAGTGGCGGATGGGGACTTTTTGGGGCCTGATGTTAATTACATTTCAAGGGCCCCTAATAGAATATAATTGGGGAGGGGTTTGGGGGTTTGTCGGTTGTCGAAAAAAATAATGTATGTAATACATATATTTTATTGGGTACAACGTTTCTACTTACTGTCGATATTAAAACTGCACAAATATTCGTAATTTATTCACCAGACCTTCTTCAGGTTTAATATTTTTTCTTTGTTTTTAAAAAAAGAAATCGAAATTCACAAAAAGGCAAAACAATGCTTAATTATGCTTAAAATAATAAGTAAAGGCTCCAGCCTTAAAGCATCTCTATAAATTCTCCACTGCTTATCCCTGACGTATCTTGAGATTGGTAACCAACTGGATGCTTAATTTATTGTTGGGTGTCAAAAAAGTTTGCGTTTAATGTGCTCGCTATTTTTTTTACTAGGAAAAAATGGAATATAAGGAAAGAATTTGGCGTAGAATGATGCTTCAGGATCTGTATTTGACGAACATGACTGCTGCGACTTAAAGACAGAATTGCTGAAACAGCTAACGCCATTAGAAAATTGGGTTCCAGAAGTTATCGATAAAAATTAAGCGAAATCACTTTAATCAATAAAAGAGAATAGTTAACGTATCTGATTTGGACTATTCGTAGAAATTAAACACCGAAGAACTCTCAAGATCAATTCTAATAGATTAATATGAATGAGTAATATTATCAAGTATCTATTAATCGTCATATTAGTTTGTACGAGCACGCAATTTTTCAATCACAGCTCTTTCTGTTAAACTCGATACGTCATTGTACGATTCGCCGTACTGTGACGCGAACGTGTGATTGGCCGTGATTCTAAATGAATAAATGACGACAAACCGTCGATAAGATCGGTGAAGGGGTGGTGTGAAAATGCGAGTTTGGAGCAAAGGTCCGTTGACCCACATTCGGAGCCCTGCCGCCAGGGGTCAGGCCCCGCGGACTAAAAGCGGCTCCGGTGCCCCACTTAGGCCTCGTATCGCGGGGGGAATCGGGGCCCAATGATCAGATATAACATCGTATTCCAGATCAAGGCAAACTGTAAGGAGGCTCGTAAACTTTACGCCAAATTAATATTTCGCCCCCTGAAAGTCAGACGCATACCGCAGACCGCACAAATCTCCAAATGCCTGACGTCTTTTTTTAGAAACGTGATAAATGACCTGAGCATTGGACAGAATGGAAGTGAACGGCACGCGAAAGGCAGATTTTATGTGTCTGCGGCATTGAAGGTCCCTACGAATGGAGATGTGGAGATATGATTTCTAAGAGAATATTGATTCGTACGCTGTTGTGGACAATAGAACCAAAATATTACTAATTCTCAAGGACTTTAAATACTTCTATGGAAATATGAAAAAAATATAGAGTGGCAGCTAATAAAGTGTTACCTCGGAATTTTAAATGCTTTAGAATTTAAATGCTTGACAATGCAATAAAATAATGCCACAGAACTAACACTGATTTACTAAGGTCATCCCCGTGTGACAACTGTCAGTATATCGCACACGCTAGCGATACATACTACATGGCTTGTGTAAAAATTATTTGGATAGGAATGTGTTCAGCCGATTCATGAGATTATCTATAACCTGTAAGTTATGCTAGTAAATTATAGTTTTAGCCAGTGGCGGTTTGTGGGTAAAACATTTGGGGTTCTACGAAATATTAAAAATTAAAAAAAGTATTTTATTTCTCAAATAGCATATTACAATCACTAAAAAGATGGAAGAAAGATGTAGCTATAGAGGGAAAATATAAATAATTGATATAGTAATATATAATTTATTTTTAGATTGCTCTAATACATTAAATGAAAATTTAACAAGGATACTGTAATAGAGTTATACATTAATAATATCTAATTAAAGGCACAGGTGCCTGGAAGTGTATTTTTGGATTGATATTATTTCTTCAAACCTAGCCGTGGCGATGGGGTCTATTTGGGACCCCATGTTTTCTCGAATAACTCTTTTATTACAAAGCCTACATATCCCAAACATTTTGTAATTGTCTAAAAAAGTCTAAAGAATAAATATTATAAATAATCATTGATTTTTATTGTCTGCAATTGCGAAAAATAAAATACAAACAACAATATTCGCTTCTGTTGCCACGGACGAGACGTTTTTCCGGTTGAATGATCTCACTCTCTGAATAATTTTCATCATTTTCGTCCTTTGCCTCTATAATAAGTCTATAATTATGACTTTTTCATAAAAGCTTGTTCTGGATCTTCTAGTATAACGGCAGTAAATTTTGCAGATTTTTAGAATTTTCGACTTCCTTAAGCAGATATGTCGGTATTCAAGAAAAAATATATAGTTTTTTTGGAAACCTTCTCATAATTATACATTACGGATAAATTAACTCTGCTTTGTAAGTAAGTTGTGTTTTGGTTCAGATTTTTTTTAGTCAAAAATTGATCGGCCTTGACCTTTAAAATTGCTTATTATTTTTACTATTATTATTCTTATTAAAAGTAAATATACAGTCGATACCCTTTCCAGGTTCAGAAGTGCCTTGATCCTGCTATGCATGGCTTCTTGTGGGATTTTAGTTAAATAAATTCAGTTAAAATATCATTAACCTAGCCGTAATGATGGGACCCCAAATTTTTGATTTCTCTCGAATAACTCCTTTAATATAAATCTTGCACAGATTATTGCAACCATTGCAAAAATCTTATAAATAACTATTGACCTTTATTGATCGCAATTATGAAAAAAATAAAAACAACAATATTCGCTTCTGTAGCGATTTGTCTATATAGAGATAACTATTTTTATTCTTTAAGTAATTCATTTTTTTTTTAAAAAGTCATGGTATTTCATTAATATTTCATTAAATTTACCATGTATCAATATTTATAACAGAAATATTGTATATAAAAAGGATTTATGTCCTATAGTCGTAGATAACAAATTATTTAGAAGATTTATGAGCTGAACATGGTCATAAAATAAACATTAATCATAATAATAATTTTGATAATACAATTATTGATCGTAAAGCCTTGTTTGAACATGTATTGTATAATATTTAAAAAAAGCTCATTAATTATGGTTGATAAACATATTTGATCGCAAAATATGAAATATAAACATATATTGCATATATTATATGTATATGAGCGTAAAAATTATACAAGATTCATCCAGGATAGCGTGCCAACATTTTTATTTCGTATCCGCGGGTTAATAGCCGGAAAACTTTATTGCAGTATTGCATTTCGGTTCTGGAAAATTATGAAATTATACATTTAAATTAATCCGTTATTTAAAATAATAATAATGATATTGTGTTTTGCGCTGAAAAATAATTAAAGCATTTGATTGCGATGGTAGATTGCATTCAAATTTCATGTCAATGCATTTATTCACGATGCTTTGAATGGCATTTCGAGTGAATTGACCTTAGGAAAAGTTCACCGTTGGCATTCGTGTTGTGCCACTGACGTGTAGACAAATTAGTGTAGGATTTAAAGTGTGGCGTGCATGAAAATACTTATCACTATCTGTGATGCTCTTTGTAATTTTATTTTTGCTAGAAAAATGCAATTTTATTTCCATCTTTGCGGCGTATGCATTTTATCTTTTATGTTTTATCATACAGTTAACCGTAAAATATTTATGTTGCGGTATACTTTGAACTATTTTTATTCGGTTGTTTGACATTATTCATTTTAACCAAGACGTCAAAACAGTAAAGAAAAGAAAAGAATTATAAAATATCTACAAAACGGCGATATTTGAC
>JAGXCT010036912.1:0-20989 GCA_022495035.1 Philopotamus ludificatus | reverse complement strand
GCTGCTTTTCACTTTCCATATTTGAAAGGGTACCAATCAAAAACTACTGCGTAGAGTCGATATAACTTTTTCACTTTGCTATATCAGCTGTCAAAATATATAATGATTATGCGGTTCAAGTGTGAAATTGGCCTCGGTTAGCTAAAAACCAAATGACTTTCCGAACAACCCAATATAATAATAATGTTAAAACTTAATTCTTGTGACAGACAGATACATGTATTTACTTATACTGCATAGTATAAGATATATAAGCTTCAGTATCATAGTATTGTTCATATAATCATTATAATTCCAATTAGGTCGCTTAAAATATTTACTATCGATCTTCCGACAATCTAACACTTGCGTAATGAAAGCCCTGTCAGCATGATAAACTAGAACCACGCACATAACAGACAACCGTGGTCACGCATTAGATAAATATTACATTGTAATTTATAACCGATGTTAATTTATTTAATGGGCGATAATTTCGAATTTGCCAAAATTTGCGTTTTTTTCGCGCACCATTTAAATGGCTTTCCATAAAATAAATTAGCTTTTCGATTATGTTAGTTGCATCCGCAACGGAACTTTTCATCGGCGGCCTTGCCCCTTAATGTTATTCGACATGTCAGATAAATTGATTACCCCATACTAAAAGATTAAAGCAAGGGTTCTAAAATTATTGCTATTCTCATAATTAGAAAAAAGCTTAGAATGGGAGAGCTAGAGACGTAGGTTAATACCCGAAATGAAATTTGTGTCCGAACAACATGCAATCTATCGCTTTGAACAAGGAAATCGGAAGCTAATAAAATATTCTGATTGTGATTGCATAACCCATGATAATAAATATCAGTTAAATGAAAACTATTTTTTTCAAAATTCTTCCGAAAATTTATATTTCAGAATAAAAATAAATATTATGCACTATTATTAATAATATTAAGTTTTGTTGATATTTTTTAATCTAAAAAAATGTAGTTTTATGAGGTTATGATAATAATTAAAAATAATATATATATATTTTTTTTTATCAAGAAATTTGTGATCGATTTTCGTATTTTCTTCAGACATGAAATGATAAACAATGGAATTTATTTTTAACTTAGTTATGTATAGAGAGTTTTTAAATAGTCGTTACTTTATACTATTCGAATAATACGTGATAATTAATCATATTGTTTGACTAAGAAAGACATTAACTCTTCGGTTGCCGAGTAATACGTAGAAAAAATATAATTAGGAAAATAATTGGAATAAGAAATATATTATTTTAACCCTTTAACAGCTGGGAAAATTTCGATAATAATGTCCCGTCCGTGAATGAATTTGCAAAAGCAGCTAAAATTCGAATTTCCTTAACCTAGCCGAGCCGATGAGGTCTATTTGAGATCCCAAGTTTTTGATTTTTCTCGATTAACTCTTTTAATATAAATCCTGCACGTCACAAACTTTTTGTATTTGTCTAAAAAAGTCTAAAGAATAAATATCATAAATAATCATTGACTTTTATTGTCCGCGATTGCGAAAAAATAAACACAACAATATTCGCTTTTTTTTATTATATGCATTTTTTATCGCTCGCATCCGGTACGATGTGCCAAGTGCAAGTGAAACGTATGCTAGTGACACGTGCCTCGAGAATTTGGCGGTTGGTCTACCAGCGGCGTGTCCTCAGTCTGCGGTGTGTATGTCATTTACGCGTCTATTGATTAGCAGAATCATCCAAAACATCGAGCAAATTTTGAAGCATATCATGAATAACTATTTTTATTCTTAGAGTAGTCTCTGTTTAATCTTTATTCTAAGAATACTTAAAAAAAAATCTAATATAAATACGAATATTTTTTTTTAAAAAATCAAGATTGATAAATATTTCATTAATATCTTTACTTGAAAAGCTAGGGGTATATGTTCAATTTAAAAAAGACCGTCTCGTCCGAGGGGGGTCTATTTATAATGGAAATTAAACCGCCTTAGAACGAGGGGCTTGTTTTCGAGCCGCCGTGACGGATCGGTTAAGAAACCTGTGGGTTCTAGATGTTCTTATGAATTGAATAAGCCCAATTCTATCCAAATATATTTTATACAAAGCTTCCAACACGTTTAGCTAGCGTATGTGGTGTATAAGAAATTGTCACGCCGATGTGACAATATCAGTAGAAGGTTTATAACAGCGAAAGTGACAAATAATAATCAGATTTTTTATATGAAAACACACAATATATGTAACATATAACTACGGCATTACGAATAATTAGTCCAAACCTTTGGTATTTGATTAATCATTTTTTAAATCAAATTTGAACTTGGCAAATAAATAATCACAAAACTCTAATTTGCCTTAAAAAGACGTTCGTAGTTGCCTATATGTCAGTGACACAACGACGTTGCATATTTTAAATGAAAGCATTTACCTTAATTTGAATAACCTATATTTTCCTTTTCAATCTCTATAAAATCCATACTTTTATTGTTTGCAATTGCAATGCATTCAGCTCGAACTCAAGTATAATAAAATAAACAGTGACAAATTTCACCAGACAGAAGGTTAACTGCAATTAAAAAGGCTCTCTTTTTGCACGTACTCATAATAAATCGGTTATAATATATTTTTAACACCGTGCATTATTTAGTGTAACTATTAAGATCATCAAATAAATATAAGTGTCTTAAAAAAGCGTTAATTCATAGTAGTTCTAGTAACTGTCTTCAATTAGCCAATGAACTTATACAATAAATTATTTAACCCTTTGCAATATATACTTATCTAAAATTTTACGTAGTAGATACGTCCCATGGAAACTGCGCAAAAAAGACAGTTATACAATAACATAAGTCATGGGATATTAGAATATTAATTATCAAAAAAGTAATTATTTATTTCTACACTTCGTGAACCACTGATAGATTTGCTTTCAATTTCGGGATTGCAAACCAACTAGATCGTCCTCGGTGTATTTTTCTTCGCCAAATAATGCCCAAGTACCATGGCTATTCAAACCTTAGAAAACATTTCTTAATGTTAAGATTTTAAGTGTATTGCAATAAAATGTTGTAGATATGAATTCCAAGAAAATATCTCTTTTAAAAAGATACTTTATTTAAATGCAACAAACCACTTAGGGGTTTTTCAGTGGCGTTTTTATTTTTTCTGAATATTTTTTTATGTATGAATACATAAGTTTGAGATATTCATCAATGAATTGATTTTAAATAAAGGAATTTATTCATGTACCATTTTATGTGTTAATTTTCTTTTTTGCTCGATAGTCTTTGGACTTTGAAAACTATGTCCATGGTCCTCTATAAGGGGAATCATGCACATATTCACGTTCCTCAGAAACAAGGGAAAGTAGACTAATAATCATCATCAAGTTAGAAGTGTGGATATGTGTCCGAAGAAAGCTATGAATTCAGGGAATTCTTTATAACACTAGGCAGGAGGTACGTAAGAGAAAGAGACCCATTACCTCTGAATGTTTTATAAAAAATATTTATGTAGGTAGTTTGGCACGTTGGAATCAATTAATTTAATGCCATCTATCCTTCGTTGAATAAATAATTATAAACAAATAATATAAATATTAATTTAACTGCAATAATATTAAAAATTAACCAGTGTCATGGTTTGACACTGAGCGGAATATTAGTGTAAGAATCTTTATATGGGTGAATGGCGCTTTAGAATCTTTCTGTTAAGTCATCCATCCATCATAGTTAAATAAATAAATATAATAATAATATGTAATCGCTTCACAACTTAAAAAAGTCTTTGGACGTATCTACCGTGTAAAAAAAGAATCGGATGTATAGTAAAATTAAAACAAGAATACATATAAAATCTCATTTTAGAAGATAATAATTTTGGTGCAAAATACAGAGATTTCGCTTGTTGATAAATTTTAATTCATAAGATAATAGTAAAAAGTTATATATTTTTTTAATACAATCAACTCTTTTTTTAAACAGTCCATTTATGATCCCAACCTAGAACGAGCTTTACAATTTCAATGGTAGCTGCAGATTTGTATGGCTGGATATCAAAAGTGTATAAACAACTTGTGAAACAAAAAACAAAATGAGTACTGATTTCTAAATAATAAAAAAATCAACAACACTGGTCAGTAAAAACAACTGTGTCGTTTGTATTATTATTAATTAATTCATATTATTAACCTGTGTTATCGCTTGTAGGTAACATGCATTTAGAATAAATAATTATAAATTTCAATCCAACTGAAATAATTTTAATAAACCAGTGTTGTAGTTTGACACTAGGGGGAATATAAATGTGAGAGACTCATTCCCCTTTGGATCTTAAGAATCTTTATACGGGTGAATGACACTTTGAAATCTTTCTACTATGCCATGCATCCATTGTAGTCAAATAAATAAATAAATTATTTTTTCTTAATTAAAATACTCCTGTACGATTAATATTTTTATAATTTATTTATTTTGTTTTCATTATTACCTTTTTTACACGATTTTCTATACCACAATGTTGTTTTTTTTAATATGTATAAACAATAAAAAAAAAAAATACTGACATTATGCAACTCAAAAAATATGTACTCGATTTCATGGTTATTGAAAATCATATCAATAGATATTACCTTCATATATCAAATTTCGAAAATATTACTCAATTGACACTATAATTTTTTATTATATGCTGTTATCAAATTTTATGACAATGTTATAATTTTGTTTAAATAAACTATTTTGTCCTTGGACACCAGATATTTATTTATGACGATATAACGAAATTTTTCATAAAATAAAGTGAAGCGTAATAGTGAAATTAATATTTCAGAGCAATTGCATTCGGTTGATTGCTGCCAATAAAATATTCCAGCAAATGTTATCTTCAAATATGTAAATATGACAGGTAAAATACATCCTAATTTTAAAATTCTTAAATCACATAACATCAAAAGAGATCAAAGTAAATAATATTAAAAATATATGAATTTTTATCCGAACTTTGCTATAAAGATAGATTTAAAATATTGGGTTTTCCATACCGATATCGGAATCTAACGAGTTCATATTTGCCAAATATTGGCTTCGTTATCCCATGCCGTGCTATATAAACATGTCAGCTTTGTACACGACGTTAGTAAAAGAGAATATATGGAAAAATACATGAATTTTTAATGATCCATTAATACCGCAACACTTACGAGTTGTAAAATATTAGAATATTATCCGTAGCCGAGAGTGGTTCACCATATTATATCGTTAGATACCGTATTTTAATTAATTTATTATATTAAAATGATGAAAATAAGTGTTTTATTAATGTTTTCGACGATGATTTGTTTATCGTATTGTCAAAATCATGAGGAACGGCAAAGAAAATTGTACGCAGACTTATCTGTCGATTATTTCATTACACGCAAGATACAAAACGTCGTAATGTTTCTGTGTTGGCCGAAAATAGGTATTATATTATTTTTTTTATTTTTTAATATAATATTCTAATAACGGAATTTAAATTATTTCAGAGCGCAATAATATTATAATGATGTATTCAAAAAATTTCATCAGAGTATCGATAACGAATGGTAAATATCCGACGCGTAAAAAAGAAATTAACGATCTATTCCGTGTGCATACGGGATTAATGGGAGTGGTTTTTGATTCATGTTGTTATAATACACATTTACCGTTCATACAAGTATATAATTTATTAAAAACTATCATATTTTTATCTATGATGGATTAAAATTTCAAATATTTTTCAGAAATATGCATATTTCAACAGCTCGTATGTATGGTTGACTTTTGATTGTGGATTTTTTAACGGAGCCATAGAATATTTGAATACTCTTCAGCTTCAAATAAATTCGGATCACGTATTGACAAATATTACAGCGAATTACACCGACGTTGATTTGTACGACTTGTATCATACTGGATTCGGAAGAGGCGGTCAATTTAAAACGTCGTACATAGGACGATGGACTAATGATGCAAGAGACGGTGATGTACGAGAATGGACCAAATTTTTCACTATGCCAAAAGTTAACAGACGATTCGATCTGTACGGAATGACAATAAAAACGGAAACGCTCGTAGAAAATAATAAAAACAACCTGGATACGCATACATATTTAATGGACGATTTGCATCCGTATACAGATTCAATTTCCAAAATGAATTATCAATTGATTAAGATATTACAGAGGATGTACAATTTCACGTGAGCATACAATAATTTAATAGCGTATTACATTTGAAATACATATTTATTTTTTAGTATACAATTTGTTATTGCGAATAATTGGAGCGATAAGAATTCGAAAGGTCTTTATCAATCGGGAAATTTACTCGGAATTCTCGGCGAAAAAAAAGCCGATATTATGGCTGCGGCCGTACAATTGATGGTCGATAGAGTTGCAATTACCGATGTTATATATAGTACATATCCATTCAGGTAGTTATCTTATTTTTATCTATTCATTAACAGTTTTTTTAATATAAAAAAATTCAATGCTTGTAGATGCGGATTTATTTTCCGATACTCTGGAGATTTTGGTAACGTCCGAACCAGCTTTTTCTCTCCGTTCAATAACAATGTTTGGTATTGTTTTCTAGTTATTATTATATTAGTGGTGCTGATCATCTGGTGTATTCTATCATTTGAAAATAAATACATAAAGGGAATTAATAAAACATTTTGGAATTTAAGCGATACAATACTCTCGATTATCGGAGCAATATGTCAAATGGGTATGATTATTCTATATGCATTGAACTCTTTTTTTACATGGTAGATACGTACCACCAAAAATCGATCGAAAAAATTGAAACATGGATCTTCTATAATGTAGCTCTCCAGTATCCTATGCATTGTGCATATCATATCGCAGCTATTACGGTGGAGCCCATTAAGGTCTTCACATGGTCGCTGCAGCGGATGTGCATCTTGCCCTTTCCCATGTGTCTTTGTATGTTGCTAATCGTAACAAGCTTCTCCAGGCTATCG
Source organism: Philopotamus ludificatus (assembly GCA_022495035.1). NCBI lineage: Eukaryota > Metazoa > Arthropoda > Insecta > Trichoptera > Philopotamidae > Philopotamus > Philopotamus ludificatus. Next base: position 14,004 of record JAGXCT010036912.1, on the reverse strand, counting down.
TTTCTTCTTGCCAAGTCCAAAGTATCGAAGAATCCTATTGAAGCATAGTTGAGTGTCATCTTTTTTGTTTCCCATTACTTCTAAGACAGACATGTTTATACATTTAGCGGTCCATGATATTCTCAGCAGAACATTTCAAAAGGCATCAATTTTTTTTCACATTTTCTTTTGTGTTTCAGGTTTTTACGATGTATATAAAAATCGAGCATTCCAGACTGTATTAAACTTTTTGTTGTCTCTTTGGATATACCCCTGAAAACCCAATAAATAAATTTTACAAAATATTATTCATATGCGTATATTTTAATTAAGAAAAAAATAATGCTAATAACAAGTCTAATGTGTTAGAATCTAATGAATCCTTTTCTTAGTTATTACTGTCCTGTGTTGTTAAATTTCTTAGCATTAGGAAATCTGGTATCCAACACCGTCTTTTTTGTTTCACGAGTGATTTATACATTTTTTGATATTCCTTACAAATTTGCAGGTCCCATTGGAATTTTAAAGATCGTTCTAGGTTGGGTTCTAAAATGAGAAAATGCTGTTTCTTATTCGTAGCAAATTGCAAGTCCTGGTAAATATCGATGATGATTTTGTATGGCTTTTAATTCCGCCCTACCGAAGAACCCCAAGAACAACATTAGTTGGCTACGTAATCCTGGTGCGGTTGATCCGCTAGCTTCGCGAAGGAACGGTTCGCTTTTGAGCCGGCAGACCAACATCGCACGCCTTAGAGTTAGTCTAAAACAGCAGCCGGTTCAAAAGCGAACCGTGGCATAGTTTCTATCTGAACGAGTTTCCTCGTTGCCATCGTCAAGTTTGTAAGAAGTATTGTGGTGGGAAACGGCTGAAGGTATTATCCTGGTATTTGCCTTTAGAAAGCTAGGGAGCCGGGTCAACCTAGCCCGAGATAGTCGCATCTCTACATCATTGCTGAAGGCAGAGATACCAAGAAATATTTCTTCCCAGGCTCACGTCTGAAAGGGTTGGACTAAGGAACATATTGCGTCACGGTGATCTGAGAGGTTTCCTTTTTTTGATGATACTTCGTATAAAAATATGGTATCTGTTATTTCAAAACCATGTAACAAAAGGGTTGAATGTGCGTAGAATATCAATTTATATTCATTCGTTAATAAATATTTAATTTTCTTAGGCTCTGAAGTAACGCCGGTAACATCTGCAAGTCGCATCGTGTATTTCATATTTTTTTTCACGTCTTTGGTCATTTATAATTTTTATACATCGAGTATTGTCTCGTCTCTATTGAACTTTAGAACACAAACTTTTAATATAATTGATTTGGCCAACAGCCCATTGGCTTGCGGCTCAATAGACGTCGGTTACGTACACAATCTTCTGTTTGATATTGAAGTATCGACAAATCCTTCGATGGATTATTTCAATGCAAGAAAAATTACGAAAAATTTCTATTACACGATCCAAGACGGAGTGGAAATGGTTAAGCGGGGAGGCTTTGCATACAATGCCGAGTTTAATTCCGTTTACAAACTAATAGAAAATACATTTGAAGCGAGTGAAATATGCGAGTTGCAAGAAATCGACACAATACCTGGAAATAAATTGGCGATTTTGGGAATGAAACATTCTCAGTATACTGAAATGTTTAAAGTTGGGTTAGTTAAATGTTTTAATATACAATTTTATAATGATTCTAAATATTAAAATATTTATAGATTAAGTAAGGCAGCGGAAACAGGACAATTGCATAGATTATTGTTTAAATGGGTTTCTCGAAAGCCGGCCTGTCAAGCGAGTAAGAGTTTTACGGAAGTGGGATTAAATCAAATAGTTTCGTCGCATGTTCTTTTGTACGTCGGTATCGGATTATCAATTGGATTGGTATTGATTGAAAGAAAAAGGAGAGTTTGGTTGTCTAATGAAAATAGCAAGATGAGAAAATTAAAGCTGTTAAAATAAATAACATTAATGTTATAATTAGAAAATACATAAAACAATAAAAAATCCAATACATTATAAGGATACATATTTATATAATTATAATAAGATAATACAATTGCGTTTTACACATACATACTTATACATGTAGATAATAAATATTTGTGTAAAAATAAATTTAGATAAAGTGTGAAAATTAAATTGATTATTTCACCTACTATGTATGAGGCTCGTCCACAAAGTAAGTTTTCCTGAGGTCGTTTTACAGAAACAAAACACAGTTTCATGGAAATATTTAATGCAACAGATACGGCAAGTGATCAGCTATTTTTCAAAATATTTAATTAATTTTTGAACACTTGTATCATAAAAGTCTGCCACTTAGGATTGGAACTGAGATAACCATCTCCGCCTCTCTGTCATTCTCAAAACGCTGATGCTGACCAGACAGGAATTTCTTGATGTGTAGGAAAAGTTAGAAATCACTGTGAGCAAGGTCCGGTCTATAAGACGCATGATTAAATAGCTCCCAGTTGAACTCCTGCAGGAGACTTGCTGACCGTAAAGCCACTGCTTTTCTTATTATGTATACTTTGTTGACCTGCTAAAAATTATCCACACACAAAGCACCATCTGCTTACTCATAACGTTAGATCCATAGACCCGGCACATTTGACGATGAATTTCAATCGGTGCTATGCTCTGTACATTCAAAAATTTTATCATTGACTGCACTTCAGAGTCGGCAGGAGTTGGAATAAGAGTTTCCATTTAGGGATAGTAGAGTTTCTATAGTAGAGATATATCCAGCATCATCTGATAGCAAAAATGAGACTATGGCTACCATTAATTATGTCGTTCCAAAGCGACTGATCCGAATGGAACGAAATGTCAAACTATGAATTGCTGTATTTGTTGTTAATTAAAATATAATAAAATGTTGAATTATATTGAACACTTACTGTAAGAATATGTAACGTTTTAAATAGTACCTGTATTAAAATCTAGAAAATAATATTGAATGGTATTAGAAAACAATATAATGTATAAATGTCAGTTTTAATATTCCATATTTTTGGTTATTAAATAATTTTGATAGAATATAATCCAATATTAATTATTATAATATAAAATACAATCCAATATTATAAATAATAATCGTCAGTAATAACCCTCAGGAGCGTCAAGTGCTTAATGATTTGAATTATTATTAGACTGTCGTCCGTCAGTTTTGAATTTGGCCAAAATACATTTATTGTCAACCATTAATAAAGAGGATATAAACGTTTGTAATAATAAAAATAACATTGCCTCATAACATATTCCACGATAAAATATATTTCTATTAATAACATGTTTTTGTCACTTGAATTTATTACAATTTCATCTTTGAATAAATTAATTATATGATACTACTGTTTTATTGTTTCATTATATGAATACGTTAATTAATTTATATTCATTACAGATCAAGGTTTTTTTGATAAGAAAAGATAATATATGATTTACGATTTAATATTTTTTTAAATAATGATAACATATTGAAATTAATATACAAAATTTCTCGACAAATGTAACCACGATATCATAACACACTATAACTGTACACTGTGACTAGTGAACATTATTTGCAACATGTAAAGTTTTTAATTGGTTATACTAATTTTTTGAAATTAGTTTAATTAAAAAATTCGGGTGAATAATATTTCTCTTTTACTTGTGATCTTTCCTCTTTATTTTCGTGAGCCGGAACAATTCGAGATCTTATCCTCGAAAGTTGCGAATCTCCGACAGATTCTTTTCACCCAACCTCTGTTTACCTTCCACTTCTCCCATACTCACAATGCGATACTTTGTTCCCTGAATGATATCGGTTGTATTCAATTTAATATAAAAGTGTCTAGAAGCTCTCGTGAAGAAGTTGTTCTATTGTATTCTTTAAGTGTTTTGACCATGGAATATTTATCATGATTCCAATCGATTTTTAACTAAGATAATATTAAACAGATTAGATTAACTATTTAATCAATCTGATTTTATGTAGTGCAACAATTCAACTTGAGGTATAAGGAACTGTGTTTAGAAGGTATTGTTGAAAGTGGCCCCTACCCATGAGATTTCTTCCCACCATTAGAGTATTACACCATCTCCGTATCTTGGTTTTCCTCCCTCCGACTGCACTCCAGCAGAGAAGCGTCCTCCTCAACCATGTAACTAGGGTATTAATTGTTGCCCTCTAGATTTTCTAGACTCTTCTATTACGGAAGAAGTACTACCAGTGACTTTGGAGTTGAGCTGTCTTGCATGTTGTAACATCGCGACAATACTCAAATATATATGTTTCTTCATTGTTTATTTTTCGCGAGAGGTGGGTTTGCGCAGGTTTGGGTTTGTGGGTTTGGCTCATCCGTAGGGGCAACCGGGACACTGCCCCACACACATTTCTCCCAATAATGGTCAGATGGTTGCTAGCTTGACGCGAACTATTAATATATTTTCCATTTCTCTTTTCTGGAATTTGAATATCATTATCAACTGATTGATGATAATCGTTTATAGTTTCCATAATTCGATCTTTAGCTATGTTCTACTTTCTCTTCTTCTTTAGCTTTATTATATGTGATTTTATTGATCAATATTTTTTATTATTTAATTTAATGATTAAAAATGATGCAGGCAAGTTGACGAAACATGTTTTTGAATGTTCAAGGAACTTCAAGAGTTCCTTTAATCGTTCCACTAAATGTGAGCAGTTCTGCTTGCATTCCAAAAGAGAGACTCAAAGGAAAAATTGCTATCGTGACTGCCTCAACTGATGGGTAGGCGCAATATTTTATAATTGTTTAGATCATAATTATTTTCAATGGATATTATTTTAGCATTCGGTTATGCCATTGCTGAAAGATTAGCCAGCGAGGGCGCTAGTGTTTTAATCAGTAGCCGTAATGAAAAAAACGTTATAAAAGCTGTTGAAAAACTGAAAAAACAAGGACTGAATGTGAAGGAGTAGTTTGCCACGTGGGTAAAAGAGAAGACAGGACAAATTTATTTAAATCTGTGTGTAAAATTTATTTAAAAATATATTTAACGTATCAGACTATATTCAAATATTTATATGCATAATTCATTTTAGGTTGTAGAGAAATTTGGAGGATTGGATATTTTAGTATCAAATGCTGCAGTCAATCCCGGAATAGGCCCTCTTTTTAATGTATTTTATTATTAATATTATTATCGTAATGCTTTAAAAATATTTTTATTTTATTTTTAATATTTTAATTCAATATGTAGGTAGATGAATCTAAATGGGATAAGATATTTGATATAAACGTAAAAGCTTCATATTTATTGGCCAAAGAAGCACTTCCGCTTCTTCGAGAGCGTGGAGGAGGAAGTATAGTATTTGTAACAACACTTGCTGTATTTCATTCGTTCTCAGTACGACATATATTTATTTTTAATAAAAAATATTTGATTTATATGTTTATATGAATATATTGTGTTTATCAGATTCTTGGGGCATATTCCGTTAGCAAGACTGCACTTTTGGGATTGACGAAAGCAGCTAGCATTGATCTGGCCAAAGAGAACATAAGAGTCAACTGTCTAGCTCCAGGATTAATTCCCACAAATTTTTCCAATATTGTAAGTACGTGATATATACCCAGACAGTTTTGACTTATTATTTGTGCCAATATATTTTAGTTAACTTCGAATAAGGAATTTCATGATTCGACATTGCTCTCTATTCCGATGGGACGTTTTGGAACAACAAAAGAAATGGGATCAGTAGTTGCTTTTTTGGTATCTGATGATGCTGGATATATCACCAGGTGAAACTATTGTTGCAGCTGGAGGAATGGCATCCAGACTATAATTTTTTATTATCATTTAAGTTTATCTAAATATGTATTTACATTTATTGTATCATCATCATCATCATCATTTGCCAGTCACAAGGCTCTCACTCGCTGAGGGCATGGACCTTACCAAACTCTCGCATGGTAGTCGAGGCCAAAGGAACCTGAGTCTCACACGTGACGTGAGGGCTCCCCTTTCGTGTCCATACCGCGGGGACCCGAGCCGTGTTGGTATGCGGTTTTTTATAAAGAGTTTCCCTCTCTTGGCCATTGCTGGCATTGGACGTACATCTTCTACCATGTTGGTATCGGATTTTACCCTCTCAACTGTGTCCAGGCAAGAGTAGGAGGGTTTGCCTCAGTATTCGTTTGTTCTCTTCTCTAAGGCGTTATCTGCTTTTAACGAGTCACGAGTGACGAGTAACGAGCGACCACACACAGACACCTATATAGATATACACAGGCATGCATATGCACATCTGCCCAAAACGAGTCTCAAGTAGCCGGTCGCAAGTGATTATTAGCCCTGTCACGCAATAGCAATCCTTTCATCATGGGAAAGACCTCCTCAGAGAGGGGTCCATCTACTATAATATAAATCTATATCTTTAATATATGAAAACGAATAAATAATACAGACATATTAAACATTTCATTTATATATAAATATAAAATGTATTGATGATTATTTTACATTATATAGTATTAACTTGAACATTAATCATGCTTTATTCATTTGACTATCAAACCTCTAAAAAAATATGCGATACAACTTTTATTGATTTAAAATCGCCCTTTCTTGCTTCACGTCCGGAATCTAGAATAAATACTATTAATTTATTCTTCTTTATTATTTTGATAATAAATTACGTCAGTTATTTATTTACATATTTTCGTAAAGTCAACTTTTCAATTGAACTATTTTTTTTAAAATTAAAACAAGCATAGCTGCTCACCTTCGTAATATTAAGTATTAATTAAATGAGATCTTGGAATTCCTAGAATACCTGTTCATGCATATACATATATGTTCTACTCTATACTTATACAGTCCCACGATTCTCCCAAAAACAATTTTTCTTTCTTAAAGTTGGTTCGAAATCAATTTCAGTGGAAATATTATTAATTCTGATTCCTTTGAAGTTATTTCTTTTTGCATTTTTATCATGTTGAATTTTTAAAGCGCGTTCAACATTAGAGTCCATATTTAGCACGATATTTCCCAGTTTTCTGGCTAAATAGATAGTTTTTTTAATATTCTTAGAAATAAATAAATCCAGCTCTTCTAAATCACTAATAGATTTGCCTTCAATTTCGGAATTGCAAACAATTTCAACTGGATTGTCAATCGTCCCCGAATAAATTCTCAATATCTTGGCTAAATCTCGAAAAACATACTAAATGCATTAAAAAGAACAAACTATTCGGTATATCAGTATCTGTCTTGTAAAAGTTGGTTGTAGTTTTTGTTATTTTTGTAAGCATACAATATGAGTTCACAATGATTATAAACCCTTATATAATATTTGTACTAGCTCCAAGCTATTTCTAGAGAATTTTCTAAAAAAAGACAATTTTGTAAAGTGGTTAAAACAGGGTTTTTTATAAAAAAGTCGATTAATTTTACATTTTACAATTTACAATGGATGTTTCCATCCTCCAAAAAAATAATTTCCTCCACCATTTCAAAGTTTTTCTCATAAAACAATACGACGTCGCATATTGGTCAGCTGTGTCTACCCCAATCTATATTTTTTATGTAATTATTCTTTACAATAGCTTTCTGTTAAGTTCGGGTTGGCTAGTAGGTTGAGATCTTCTGACTTTCCTTCTCACTGATTGGAATGATGATGTATAATTCGTACTTAGCATCTTTACAATACGTGCACCCCAACATATTTTTTTCCCACATTCCATGAAACCATTGAATGGTTAAATTCAAAGAAAAATATTTATTATCTCTTCTAGGACATATTACTGACTCATCAGGAAAGAAAAAATATCAGAAATGCTAAAAATAATATGTAAAATAATTTAAGAAAAACTGTCCACACATTGTGGACACTGGAGCTGCTTGTAAGAAATAGCTGTCTATAACGCGTGGACAGTGGAGTACAAAGAGTTAATACTCGATGAGAAAGATAAAATCAAAGCATTTGTCGAAAATATTAATTAGTTAATATAATTTAAAAAAACAAGATTTTTGGCCTTGCCAAAAATTGTCTCTTTTTTAAAATAATGTAACATATTTTTCAAATACTCCGTGACGCTTCAACAAAAAAATTCGTCGAAAATTATCAAAGGTCACAGATGCAGATAATTTTTGTTTATAAAAAATCATCTGTCATCATGAGGGCACTCAAATACATTTATATTGAATTAAGTTTTGAATATAAATACAAAGTATCATATTATATAATATTTATTGTTACCATAGCATTAAAAAAACATATTATTTAAAAATATCATGATAATTTTCTATCTGTAGCTGATTTTTTAAAATTAACTAGCACGTGTCTGTGATTATTAATAAAAAATAATTAAAGAAATTATTTAAAAACAAATTCAAGTAAAATTTATGTTTTATATATATTTATTTTTAACATATTGATGCTGTAAAAAGCTAGATAACTGGAACCCAACACATAATTTATTTCGTGGCAATTATAATCGTCCTTGTATAAAATAGTATAAACAAAATCCTGTTTCTAGGGCTGCTAACATTTTCTTAGATAATTATAGGACACTTTGCATAAAATCGAAATATATGTTAATAATTTCCACTAAAAACCATTACAAACCCAGTCAAACTTGTTTTGTGTACAAAAAATATGTTAAGTTTGCTTAACAGTTTTTTTTTAAATTTAAATTGCTATATGAGACTAAGAGACCTCTTATTTATATGATAATATAATAATAATAAACCTAAATCTAAATTTTATTAAGAGTTTTTCCAATAATATTTATAATATTTATCGAAACACAGTTGCACGAGTGTTCGAAAATTTTGAATCGGCAATCGATCGAATTATGGATACATTAAAAGATTTTCATAATTAGTTTATGATGATATTCAAATTCCCGAATAGAGGCATGCAAAATACAGTGGAACCTCTCTTAACGAGCACCTCGCATAAGGGAGTAATTCACATAACGAGCAAAAAAAAAGTGAAAAAATTGCTCCCTTAACGAGCGACATTTCGCATAACGAGTGACGCAGAAAAGGGAAGTCACACACGTATGACGCACTTTAAAGTTGGATCGCATTTGGCTGTAGCAAGAAGGCGAAGGAGAGTTTGAGGAAGAGGAAGTAGCAGAGAAACAATCTTCGACCCAATAAGAGAAATGTTGAAAGCATGTGGGAAACTGTTTCATCGTACATTGAAGACCTCCACATGAGTGGCTATGCGTGCTACAAACATATCTCAATGATAACGCTAGTCACATTTTCACCAAATTTTAAAGAGTCGATAAAACAAATGTGTCTCTAGACAGCTTTCTAGTAAAATAATTAATTATTTCATAAATTGCCATAATAAGCTAGTTTCGATTTTTAAAAATGTTTTTATCCAGGTTGTTACGATCTTTAACAATTTATAAGCATGTAATTTTATTTGAATAAACGTTAAAAAAAAATATTTTGCATGGAACGCATTATCGTGTTTTATATTGATTTATATGAGAAAATTAGCTCGCTTTAATGAGTAAGTTACCACAACGAGCAAGATTCTGGAACGAATTATGCTCGTTATGAGAGGTTCCACTGTATAGTCGAAAAACATTGAGGTATTTTATTTTTCGAATCGAGAAAATATAGACCAGCGGGGCATATACAGGTCTGCCCCAAACATAGCTTTACACAACAAACGCAAGGCGAACCTCGGTATACGGTAATACAGAACTTTTTTCTGTAGCTCTACTAACTGACAAACAATAACACTCGTTCGCGTTGAAATAAGGGCTGAACTGAAGCTAGCGACCAAGTATCCAGGGGCAAGTAGAAACCTGCCCGAACAGACTTAAGCGGCAAACAAAAAGCGATCTTCAGTGTACGGTAATACGGAACTTTTCTCTTTACCTCCACTATTTAACCGAACAACACCACGTGGCTAAGCGAATACAAGAATGCCCAAACACTCGCGAATACGGTTCTGTTCGCATATTTTAGCTAATTTTTATTTGGTGAAATGAGTACGAGGCAGTGCCCGAGTTGCCCCTAAGGACGAACCGCCCCTGGTAATACGTATGTAGTAATATAATCAGCGGCGGTTCGATGGTAAAATATTTGAAGGTGCTGCAGAATATTAAACATTAAAAAAGTATATTTCGCACGTATTTTATTTATAATATAAAAAATAAGGTGAGGTAAAAATACTAAATAATAAAAATAATTGATAGGCAGTATGTGGCTCAAATAAGCTGAGAGTCAGTATGACTGCACCGAGTCGCAGCGCCACGCAGCGCTTAGCGTCGAGAACCTCCCCCCGCACTCCGCTACCAGCCCGCATCCGTCCAATACCCGACGCTGGTAGCGCTGACGAGCAGACAGTGCTCTTGATCTACACCGCGCCGAGTAATACAATGTCCGCGTAGGCACCTACCAGATTAATAAATATATATTATATTTATATTTGCGTATACATAATACATAATTAATAGACACACATATAACTTTTATTTCGTAAATCAATATTTGATATTATTTTACTTATTATTGAGCCGCTGTGATGTATTGATGTATGTAAAGATTTGCTCTAAGCATTTGAAGAGTTATTCTAAAACTAAATTAATATTTGTTGAATGTAATCAACTAATGAACGTTTCATGTTCTTTGATCATTGATAAAAGCGAGCCGCGGTAAAATGCGTCACTGAGTTGATTGCATACTGATAAATAAACAATTGACATATTGCACAAAATACGTATTTTATTCACAGATATTATTTAAGAGTATCCCCTAAACACACAAACATATTGTTTATAAAATAACGCTAACATGTTTTTAGTTGTTGTTGTTGTTTCTATAAGTGTCACATTTCAAAACACGTACGAATATAAAAAAAAAACATGAAGTTGTCATTGCTTTTTTTATGTTCAGTAAAGATTCAATGAAGCCTCAAGTTTAGAGGCTTTTGGAAACACAAATATAAAAATGGGTGACGTAGTTTATTTTAAAATAATATTTCTGCATTAAATAGTCATAAAAAAATTGCTCATCAATATTTGAACAAATTGTCTGATATATGTCATACATTAAGTATTTATTTACAATTTGTTAATATAGCATATTTGTTTTATCTTTGTTCACCATAAGATAGCAAAACACTCATTCAACAATTATTATAAACTCGGATTACACACCTTAGCTTCGTATAACACAGGTTTATGCAACACGGTTGATGATTAGTGTCATTTTTTTTGTACAACTATTTTTGTATGAACTTCCATCCTCGTATAATATTAATTTGTATTACACGACGTTTTTGTGAAATCATATGACCGTGTTATGCGAGGTCAAGGTGTATATGTTTTCTGTCCGAAAAAGATTAATACATTCTTGTCTAATAATTAAACTAATACATAACCAAAAACATTTACGTTAAAGTTATTACATACCAGATACGAACTAAAGATTCCTTGTTGAAAAAGAATAATTTAATTTCATCATTTCAAGCCATCATGTATTTTTTAGGCCTCTCCTTTGTATGTAATACAACTGGTTCTTTTCATACTCACAGTGCCTCATTTGTGGTATTGTGGAAATTATTTAAGATAGATTCCGCTTAATTGAGATACATCAGGCCTAAAAATGTTGTAGCAATTAAGTGCATTTTCTAAATATTCTAAACTTATAAAATTATTTAAAAAAAAGTATGATGAATTAAAAAACAAGAAAATAATATGTTAGGAGAGTTATACAAAGTATACATATGATATGAAATAATAAAATAATTAACATTACTTACAAAAATAAACTTGAACAAACATTTACAGTGTAACAGTGGCTCAAAAAATGGGCATAAAAATAATGTACACACTACAATTATAACTTTAAAAAAATATTTCTGAAGAAATTCATCAATTGTAGCCTGTCTTTTGTTTTTGTAAAATTGCAATTGTACCAAAAAAGGCACAGGTATTATATGTTCATTGTGGATTTTGGGCTCTGATTGTAACACCGACATCTGTCAGAATCACAGATCAATTGATCTGATCATTTTTATGACTTCAATATTTCCCTCAAAAAATTTTTTAGTTAAATTTTAAATTCATTATCCAATTAACTGGAATTCTATCGATATAACCGAAGTAAATTACTATTACCCAAAAATCCATTTTTTTATTCGATAATAACAAATTATATCATTTAAATTTGCTTGTAGTAAGCAGGTGGTAACAACCTTTAACGACTTTCGAACAGACGTATCTGTCAGTTTCAATTTGGATGAAATATGAGCATTCAATGTCAACCACTAAAAAAATAGTATTCTTTTATATGTACATACAAAAAAACTATGAAATATGATAAATCCGATACCAGTTTCTCGATTTTCATACATGTGTATATATATTATAATTACACGGCCGATTCGCGTAAATTAGGAATTTTATTATGCAATCTTGAATAGCGATACTACCTGACCTAGCCTTTCAGTTGACGCACGGGGTCACTAGTACCTCCAATATTTTTGTGATAAAAATAATATGACATATTTTGGATAATAAATGTCTGCACTAATCGTTTGCCAGCAAAACTAAATGAGCACCGATTTTTTTACATATTATTATAAAACAAAATTTCCATCATTATTAGAAACCGTTTCCATCTTCCTTGTAGTTTTTTAATTAGCTTTATGAAAAAACTTTCCGGTTTTGAATCAAATACTCGGTCAAGTGGTTTTCGACTTCAGTTATATTTCGTAAAAGTTTTTATCTTAAAGTGTGCTCCATGGACCTGAAGAGAATGTAATTGGAAGGAGCAAGTTCCTGGGAATATGAAGGTTGTGGCAGAACCTCTTAATTTAATTCCTGATTTTTTTTGTGTCATTCTTATTGAACGACCCAAAACGAGCAAAATTTGACTTTGATTTTTATTTTTCCGTTTAATCTATCCAATTGTTGACAGAAAACATCCGCAGTAATTCCGAGTTTGTTTCGGAGAAAGACATTTCCTTTTTCGACTTATGTTATCGTAATCGATCCATTTCTCATCTCCAGTTACAACTTGGTGTTAAAAGGGTCGAATTCTTTGTCAAGAAAAGAAAGAATTGGATGTATTTCTCTCCTCTTTTTTGTTATCTTCGGATTGTTTGTGCGGTGTCTAAATTCCCTTTCTATTTGTTTTACCGATGCGTTGCAAATGTGACTGTACAAAGGACCCTGGAGATTTGAGTCTCTGTGATTCCTCGATGGTTAATCCAACTAGACTACGAATCTCAATATGTTATCATCAAATTTAGAAGGTCGTCTCCTCAATTCAGGTGCATCTTTTAGATTTAAATTTGCCCATTTGAATCTTTGAAACCTAAATTGACACCTATCCACTGTCTTACCTCAAGGGCTTACCCTTTACAATAATATAAATAGTATTACTTATAAATAATACTAGATTATGCTAGACAATAGTTCTAAGCAAAAAAAAACACCTACAGACATGTATTCTACGCCATGTCTGAGCACAAACTTCTCTCGAATGTTAGGTTATAAAATACGTGATTTCTTTCTGGTCCTCATAATATTTATTTCCATTTCTATACACGTGCAAATGCTAAAATTACTTATAATAAACTTAACAAAAGATATTCAAAAGTCAAGAGCAAAAAATAATAATGCAAACTTATACTTTTTAATACATTTTTAAAACTGGTGCAAAAATGGCACATATTTTTAGCAATGCCTATATTTTCAATACATAAAGATAAGTTGTAATCCAAGTATATATTTTTTATAATACAAGGATTAAAAAAGCGGATGTTTTTTTTAATATTAAAGATCGAACAATGATGGTACATGAAACCACTGTACCGAACAATTATATTTCAGGTTTATTATAGAGTCGGCCTTGAATTTCATTTGTGATTTGGCTTGTACACCTTTATTAAAAAAGTAAAATTAATTATATTCTAAAAGCGAGTTTTATTTTTATTATTTGCATTTGATAAATGCAACATTTTGAATCCATAATCTGGCGAGAGTATGCACAATAATAGTATAAGTTCTGGTA
>JAGXCT010036911.1:13711-80153 GCA_022495035.1 Philopotamus ludificatus | reverse complement strand
TTTTAACAATTTTAATTAAAACGCTGCATCATATTAAAATGGTAATATGGTAGCTGCACAGATAATCTGTGTGTTGGATATAATGGTACCCAATTAATTGCTCCAGAGTAATAATAAACAAACCGACCTCACTGGTCTGAGAGTCGAGTATAAGCAACAATTTTAATAAATCCGCCAGCACACGTTTCGCAAATCACCTTTCGCGCAGTATTCGCAGAATGCATATGCGCCCTATTCTCCAAATCCCCTACACAAACTACCAAAACAAATTCGGTTCCACAAAGAGGAGCCCGAGCGAGTGCTGTATTCCGAGAGTAATACAAGTCCGAACCTGGATACTCACAAATTTTACATTCATGCAAATTCCTTATCCGCCTCCTATTAGATGAACAACGGTTCATCCTACTTCAAAACATAATTCTGCAACCCAACTTTCGCGTATATCAAGTTGTGCACACAGGTCCGAATGCTTTGCATTGCATGGCGAGAGTCAAAATCCTATTTCACTTTTACCGTAATCCCTGACTATATAAATCCGTAATGAGTTTCGCTCTAGGAGATAATGTAATTTATACAGCTTCCGCCATAACATACGGGAATAATCTGAGTCATTACAGATTCAGAAAGGAGCCTGGGAAAGATAGATGTGAATAGGCACACTTGCTAGATAAGTTATGGCAGCAATTTGGGCGGATGCCGCGAGGACGTATAAAACTATTAAATTAAAATTATTAGTAAGTAGATACTAAGGCTATTCATTTCCTCGGCCATAACTACTTAGGTGAGAGGATGTTTCATAATTATTAGGTTGGTTGTAAAATACTTCAAAATATTTCAATTCGGTTTTTTTTTAATTTTAAGTATAATACATTAAACAATAAATAATATCACCAATAATTAAATTAAATTAAATAAGGTAATTATAATCGATACTATCAAGTTGTTATATCATAAGTAGAGGAATATTAGCAAATCTAATTTAATGATTCTGTATGCATAGTAACTGTAGTTAAGAAGCCATTAGAGCTCGAGTTGCAACAACTCTAAGACTGTACTTTACGTTAATTATTTCTCGATCATTAGCAAAAATGCTATGTAAAACTTGGCTTTATATTTCTTAAACAATAATTATGTAAGTTTGAATTAAAACCAATTCAGAAACGGAATCCTCTGTCGAATATATTAATATTAAATACATAGCCTAATTATGTATATGTATGTGCTTATGTATACTTATAACGTCTATAGTAAACATCCATTTATCATATTACTATCTGTCGATGTTATAGAATATTTTCAACACCATCCGAGCAATAGATTTCATCGTGAAAAATATATTGCGGTACAGATTTATAGTTATTTCATTAATATATTTCTCTCTCAACTTGTAATAAATTTCTATACAATAAACACAGATTTATTTACTGTAAAATTTTCATCAGCCTCCAAATTTATTCACCTGTATTCATTTCATCTTCGATAAATTTAGTTTAATATAAATAATAAATCGGCTTTCATTCATTCACATTATATATGCCATTAGATCAATTATATTTCTGCGTTTTTTCTCTCAAAATCACGAAATAGTTCTGAAAATCGTAATGTCTCATAAGGTCGGCAAACTTTTATGGAAAACACCAGATCCTACAATTTTAGGCACGGCGAGCCAGGTAGTTAACT
The DNA here is from genome assembly GCA_022495035.1 of Philopotamus ludificatus. Lineage (NCBI taxonomy): Eukaryota > Metazoa > Arthropoda > Insecta > Trichoptera > Philopotamidae > Philopotamus > Philopotamus ludificatus. The sequence continues at coordinate 78,473 of JAGXCT010036911.1, read as the reverse complement.
AAAAAGATAGTTAACCCTCATATAGCGCACCCTGCTATAGAGTGGCGTATACGACAGCCCCTCCTATAGTGCTCCCTTCCAGAGCGCCGTTTTCTACAAAACTTTTCAAGTTCAAATTACATATTTCATAATTATTTAATATCTAGTCAATGTCCTTCGTTTGACAACAAAATGAACAGACGTGAACAAACCATAAATAGAACTTGGTCGTTTAAAGTAAATAAATAGAAAAATATACAATATACAATTAAAAAAACCTAACCCCAAATTTTGTATGGATGCCTAGTCTTCTATATATCAAATTTCAATTGCGTGGTCCTTATCTCGGCGTTATATGAGGATTCACTGCAGTTACATAGTAAATTTTACCAATTTAAATCAAATGTTTTTTCATTCATATGTGGATGAATGGCATGACAGGAAATTCCAAAGCGCTACTCACCCATATAAAGGTTCGATAAAGATTCTAAAGATGCGGGGGTTATAGGTCTCACACACTTACATTCCCCCCTACCCAATATAAAATATGCCATAAAAAAATCCTGAAATTCATAGATTTAGCCGGAAGATTAACCTATCCAGGTAATATTTTAGCTCAGTCGCTTGACTTACATTATCTTAACAGATTGTATGTTTTCTACAACCCATGACACGGGTTAAGTTATGATTTATAGAATACGTTTTACAAAAGTGTTTTTCCATGTAGATTTAAGTTAATTTTGTTAATATATCCCACGATGTGTGTATAATACCAAATGCTAATTTCTAAAACAATTCGTTGTTCGATAGTAGGAGTTGTGGGTATTTTTTTTTGTTTAACTTTAAGAAAAATATCAACTGCAATGCAAAGATTCCTCTCGAGGAAGACTAAATTCGAGCTCTACATGACCCTCATCGGGCCCGTTCTAGCATACGGATCTCAATGTTGGGCTCTGAAAAAAGATGAGTAAAAACTGAATATCCTGGAGAGGACAATTCTTAGACTAAAATATTTGGAGCCGTGTTCGACGACGGGGAATGACGTATTCAAAGCAACGAGGAGCTGTACCGACTATACAAGGATATACCGGTCACAGGTATCGTCAGAGTGGGCAGACTCCGATCAGCCGGTCACGTGTGAAGGATGTGGGACAGCCAGCCGCCGAAAAGGCTTATGGTTAACAAGCCTTCCTGTTCCTGGAGGAAAGGCTAAGTTGATTACACTGTGTACAGAGAGATACGGCATCATTGAAACATACCGGAAAATGGAGCGACGTGGCGTCACATATAATAGAGAAGGGTGTTGGATGAGGCCAGGGCTCTACAGTAGGGCTGTTGCGCCTATGATTATGATGATGATGATGATGATGACGACGACGACGACGATGATGATGGTGATAGTGATGATTGTGACGATGGTGATGATAATGCTGATGTAGAACATTTCGTAATTTCTGCAATAGTTACAATGGGGTGTTGAAATTCTAGGATAGAATTGGTTTATTATTAATTCAAATCGATATTTAACATTATTCAAACAAACATAACATCCTGTATGTAATTCTCTGCCGATGTCGTCGTTTGGTTTCTGTCAAATCGACACATTGAAGATCATCAAACTCGAAACCGGCGGCAATCTATCCCCTATCGCCTGCGGATCTACTAAATTCGAAAGCAATCCGTAAACTGAGCCAATCCATCAGCTGGAACGAATAAAAGGGGACCTATCGATAAATCTCCATAAGGGTTGAATTAACCTTCCGATACATCATGGCTCGGACCTTTAGTGCCCCGGACCCCTGCTAAGATTTCAAATAGTTGCCGTGCACGCGCCATTAGCGATGCTCTCCATTTTGATCCGCTATAATTCAGAATTTGCACGCCAGGGCGATAGTCGCGATACACGTGTTGAATATTTTAACTGACCTGCCATTATTTTGCTTAAATAAATATTTTCCATTCACTCCCATACATTTCTCATCGTCCATTATAATTAGAAAAGTATCGACAGAACGATACAATGGCCGGGAGGGGAAAGATTTTTTTCATTGCTCACGAGGGGCTTCCTCTTGCTCGCTTCCCCACAAGAGGATCTGCTCCACAATGTGTATCCTTTTGTGGAACAACTACTCGAGATGATGGAGAAGAACATTATCCTTCCACTATTTGATGTAATAATTCATCTCCACAGCTGCGGCAATCTGCAGAGTGTATTATCCGAACATGAGAGCACTAATGTCGGCTCAGTATCGTGCTACAGTAGAATTATCCCGGGACGGCTGTGTATAGATTTCTCGGTACACGTTTTGCCAATAGTATTAATATTACATTAGCAGAATATTATATAGGAAATAATCACAAATACAATTATTTTTTTTATAATAAATGCTTAAGCGAAGAAACGCATTGCGATTCTTGAGTATCATTTAATCTTGAGCATCAACGCAAAATCGATATGGAAAAGTGCTCCCCGATAATAATAACCGTTTGAGGGTATTAAAAAAGAATTTCAAACAGAAAAGGAGAACGCATGCCCGGATATATACTTAAATATTACTTTCGTATGCAAATACAAACGTAATAAAGGGTCTTTTCGTATGTAATATTTGCATAGAAAAAGTTTTTATTGAACCGGCACAGGAAACGTACAAACAGACAAATGGTTGTTTATTTACGTTTTATTGTGACAGGCCTGTTCGATTTGATATTTACAGCATCAAATAAATCAATCGTTATTTTAGATATAATAATCTATTATACAATATTCATATCATACACCTATCTATTTTAATATTATTCATTTCGCAATTGAAAAATTCACTTTTAAAAGTTAGCAATTAATATTTCTGTGCCATATATGTTTTTAATTAGACTAAAGACACGCCGCCGGTAGACAGACCGCCAAGTTCTCGCGGCACTTGTCACTAGTATACGTTACACTCGCACTCAGCATATCGTACCAGATGCGAACGAGAAAAAACATCCCGTCCGCGTCTACAGAAGAGAATATTATTGTTTTTCACAATTGTGGACATTAAAGTACAATGATTTATTTTTCAGAGTTTTTTAGACAAATACAATATAAATATTCCCTTAGAAATATTCAAAAACAAATTTTGAAACAACTGACGTTAGCAGTAATAATTACCCTTTGGTTTTGCAGTGCAGATTTATCAGCACAAATTATCATGAACCGCATACAAGACGAAATCAAAAATACAATAACTAATAATAAGTAAGTCTTTTAAAGGACTAAACAAGCTACCACTGAAATGGCAAATGTGTATCAACAATGTGGGTGCATAATTTGACGTATAAAACTATTACTTGTATTAATATTTATAAAACAAACTTTTTTTCTATAAATTTGAAACATTACGATCTAATAAATATAACGCTAAATCAACATCATACCTCTACTGCATGTGTCTTATATACAATAATATATTGTTGTATTTAGGTAATATGAGAGTTAGGCTATGGGAGAATTTTTCAAACAACAGAGCTCTGATTCAAATCCAGGTGAATTGGCTAGGCAAAATTGCAAGGTTTATGCAAAGACGGCAAATCCCACATATCCTTGGCTCTGTCTGCTAGATATGAAGGCTTTGCTGCTTGCAGTTTCCCATTTGGCAGCTGATCAAAATTGCTGTTTGAGATACAGAGCGTTTGGCAAGTGAAGAAAAGCTCGTTTGTCCCTGAACCATTCCGCTGCGAAATTGCGCAGGAATTCCGCAACCAGAATTTGGCTTAATTTTTTTGCCATTTCAACCGCATGTATACTGTTGTTATTGCATAAGGATTTTCATTGAAACATATTCATAAGCCTCTCCATTTTTTTCTCAACGATGAATTTTATCTATTAAACCTAATACCGTTATACTATCGTTATAACTGTAAATTTTGATCTAATTTACATTTCGCCCGTTTAACGCTTAACCGACATTCATACAAAGCGTACCAACAAAGGGGATATAATAAATTATTTATAACACGGATTTTGTACAACATGAATATTCGCACGGTTTAATTGTGTTTACCAATAAATTTATTAACCTCCTCGTATTAAATACAGGATAACACTCGTATTAAGCTTATAACAACATTTAGTATATCGATTTTATTTCAGCGTTAGCTTTAATAAAATATTGTATTAGCCCATATTTATCGCGACAATTTAATGTAAATAATCTTGCATGCATAATTTAATTAATGTTAATCCTTCATAAGTTAATTTGCCGCGAATATCATACTTTTGCTGGCGAAATAAACACTTCTCCAGTGTGTCGTAAGGTGTTAATTGACAAACAGAACCATGTAATTACATAGCAGCACTGTGTGTCGTGATAACGGTGTTATTTAATAAATTATTCGCCATGTCGGTTTTTTCACAGTGCCACGAGAATAAAACGCATGTCGGTTATTCTCAGTGCCTCGACAATAAAATGACAAATTGCACGGATGGCTATTAAAAGATTCTGTTTCTCGCTCAATTTGTTTCTCTGGGCTTTCTATTTCTTAGGAATCACTATCGCCCCTTGAGATTCATCCAGCGCCGATAAAGATACACTATCCCTCACTTCATAAAGAAACTGTATATATTTCAATATTATTTAGCTCTAATAAAACTCTACTCCATTACATAATTATGGTATATTTTTAATTATAAATTTACATACATGAGAAGATTAAAAGTTGACTTCTTTACTGTTATGTATTTTATATATGTCGCAATATTATTTTATTGTAAAATAGATTCAAGCTTTATTTACAATTCTGAATTTGACTCGAAAATGAAATTCCAAAATACATTAGGCGACAGTGTGTTACATCAGTCGGCTCCCGATGAACACTGCGCCTCATCTCGCGAACATGAAGAATGACGTCAATTTGTTGCGACCATCTCCATCCGCGAGTAATCGTGTCTCCCATCAGTACCCTGCCACCCCGGGCTATGATCTATACGTTTATTTATTTTTTTTTAAAATGAACCGTCATATATTAGAGACCCGGAGCGTCTGAGACCCTTAAATGTTTCGAAAAATTGTTCCCATGGTGTACTTGCGCGCTCGTAATGAGGCGAAAGCATGTTGACATGTGACAGAGTGGAGAATAATGGGTAATGGCATAGTTCGTTAAAATATTGAAAATAAATACGATATCACTATTTAGTGACGTGTATGAAAATTTATTTGTACAGGCAATTATATTTTTCAGCGAGAGATTGAAGATTTTCTCTCATTAATTCGGAAAATATTTTTTTTAAATTCATATTAAAATATACTACGTAAAAGAACTAAATTTGTTTTATTAACAAACTATGCCATTATTAGCAAAAGATGTTTAAATATAAATATTATATATAATATGGTGATACTGGCAACATCGATCCACATAGTCGATACCTTTTTATTATTTATCCGCACTTTCATGTATTATAATATCAATGAACTAATTTTAATTTGCATATTGTGTTAATATTATAATTTTCTTTATGTTTATTTCAATAAAATGGTTTCACAATATATATTTTTAACACACAAATCTAGCTACTATTAAATGCTTTTGTATATTGTACATAGCGTCGACATACTGAATATAATATTAAATATTTGCTAGAATATATTTGCGAGTTGCAACATTAAGCGAAACATTGCGCAATGTCCCGATCAATTTTCACAGACATTGTGTGGCGAAAAGGGTGCGGCAGCCATTCCGCGTAAATTTGGTCGAAAGAATACGAACGGCGGCCATGGCTCGCGGTGCTGGCCCGGCGCCCTTTGTGTAGCGGCTGGGAGACAACCCGGACGTCGAGCGGCCCCGCACCCCCGCAGCCCGCCCGAGCCCCCACCACAGCCTCACCTTCCGAGTTGTTACGTAAGCGTGCGCCTTATGGGGGCGCAGCGCCCGGCGCCATGCCTCCGCCATCGGGCCCCAATGAACCCGAAACCGTTTTACCAAGCCGAGTGACTCAATCTATGTTTAACGCATCGATCACCTGATCGAAATTGACACAAAAATATGTCAATTATTGACATAAAAATATGTCAATTACTTAAAGTTTTATGAAATAATTTTATTTTATTCATTATTACAATTATTCCGTTTGGATTCCAACTAGAAAAGTGCATCATCTAAAATTTATTGATAATGTTCAAACTTACGATTATTTTTAGGTAATGTAGTCAATAAATAAAACGACTATAGTAACAAAATGTTTGAAGCTGATATTGAATGTGGAGGATTTTTGTTTACCAGGGATTTCGATTCAGGAAATCTAGGCCATGTGGAACAGGTTCCTAAGGAGGATGTTGGTAAGCGTTATGTTACAATTAATACTATTCGTAATTTATTAAAATTCAAAATTTTATCATGTGATAATCTATTTAGTTTCAGGAGTCAATTTTAAAACAAATGCCATTGAAACACCCGACTATGAGTTTAATATTTGGACCCGGCCCGATTGTATTGGTACGGAATTTGAAAATGGAAACAGGACATGGTTCTATTTCGGAATTAAGTCGGCCCCACCATCGGTTTTAGTCAAATTAAATTTAGTTAATTTAAATAGACAGAGCAAAATGTATAGTCAAGGTATGGCACCTGTGACTAAAATGATTCCCGGGCGATCACAATGGGATCGAATCAAAGACAAGCCAATATATTTTGTAAGTTTTATCAAATTTCTTCTAAAAATATTTTCAATTGTGTCTGATTATTTATTTATTTTAGTCAAATGATAATATCTTCACGCTTAGTTTCAAATTCCGAACTCCCGAGAATGTAATGGCCGTAACTTATTTTGCGTTCACGTATCCGTACACGTACATGGAGTTGCAAAATGCGTTAGGCGCCATAGATGCTAGAGTTCCTTTGTCCGATATGGGAAGTGAAGACGATATATATTATTGTCGTGAATGCGTATGTTATTCTCTTGAAAAAAGAAGAGTCGATTTACTAACTATAACATCACGTCATGGTATAACGAATAAACGAGAGGAGAAATTAAAAAATCTTTTTCCCGAAGATAATGAGCGACCCTATAAATTTTCAAATAAAAAAGTATGAAATAATTTACTTATTCATTTTATTTTTAATAATTCGTTTGATGTCATATATTATTTGTATTTTAGGTTATTTTTATATCTGCTAGAGTCCACCCCGGGGAAACTCCATCTAGTTTTGTGTTTAATGGATTCCTTAACATGATTACGAATAGAAATGACCCAGTTGCTATATCGCTCAGAAAAATATATGTTTTTAAACTTATACCCTTTATGAATCCTGATGGAGTAGCAAAGGGTCATTACCGAACAGATACCAGAGGTGTTAATTTAAATAGAGTATATCAATCTCCATCATTTGAGCTTCACCCATCTGTATTTGCAGCTAGAGCTCTTATTAGGTAATGATGGTTATCCTTATCTCTGATTTCATTATTCACACATGCTTGAAATTTAACAATAGATATTAACTTTCATCGTATTTATTAGATTGGCCCATATGTTTTGTCAGTGACAATAGGTAAAAAGAAAAAAAATATAATGTAATTGCCTTGGTTTTGTATGACTTATTACAACTTTCAAAACATTTTTTCGAATCCATTTTTGTAAAAAAATTGGTTTCGACTTGAAGAACCAAAGAAGAAAAGATTTTGACTACCTTTTCGGTTTGTTATTTTTATTTTTAGTGAATCCATTTTTTAATTGCTGAAACTGATAAAATTCAGATGGAGCAAGGTCAGAGGAATAGGGTTGACTTCAAAGCACAACCCAATTCGCATCAGAATTTTTTTGTTGGGTGTCAAAAACTGTGTACAGCTATGCATTGTCGTGCTGTAATATGATGTTACCACAATGGTGGTTTTATTCAATTTGTTAAGTTATTCACAATACTCAATGGAAGTCACAGTTTCACCCAAGTTCAATAGTTCAGTAAACTATACCTTGAAAATCCTACCAGACATAAAGCATTTTTTTATTGGTAAGACTTGGTTAAGCAATAGTTTTAACTTAGCCGTGCCGATGGAGTCTATTTGGGACCCGAAGTTTTTGTCTCAAATCTCACTCGTGAATTTGTTAGTCTCCACATCTTGTAAATATCTTTTATGTGTTCAAGCATACTTGAGCTGAAGTATCCTAACTTGTCACCAATTTCTTGAATAGTTGCAGTTGGATTTGCTACAACTTCGGCATTCAAAATATCTTCATCGACAATTTTCAGTCTTCTATTTCTAGAGTTGTTTTCAATGCCAATATTTTGTGATCGAAACTACTAAAACCATTTCTAACACGTCCGAACCTCCAAAACAACGTCTAGTAAACCCCAAATTTTGTTAGTTGCAACAGTTGCATTTTCTTTCTTTAAGAAATGGTAAAACATAGAGAAACGAATAAATGCTTCCATGCAAAAAGGGGGGGAAAAAATGAAAAGCTTGTAAAGACTCCAAATGAGAAGCCAAAAGACCATCATAAATACGTCATAACTTTCCAGATAATCTAATATAAAAATTGTGAAGCCACAAACAGACGCATCAATAATCACTGACAGCTTATATGGGCCAGCTTAATATTATTATTTTACTATTATCATTGTATTTATTAATTTTAGATACTATCATTTTGGATTTGAAAAATATGATAATGTATATGACTCCATTGAAAATAACCCCGAAAACCAAAGTCTTGCATACCCTAAACAGGATCAGGTAGCATCATGTGTATGTCTTAATTTATATAATTTAATATTGTTTTTCTTGGATTATGGATGTGATCATTTTATTTTTGTTTTAATTTTATATCGATATTCAACGGTTTTAGGAAAATGTAAACTTGAATGAATTCAATATGAAACGGAAAATCATTGGTAGTTCAAAAATCGGAACTGGTTGGCAAAACTATTCAAATGGGCGATATCGATCCCCTTCGTTGGATTCAAACACTATTTCACGAATTCCGAGAATGAAACTCGCTATCGATAGTGAAGACGACACGTCTTGTTCTATGTCCACGAATAATACCACACTCGCAGAGCAGGTAAAGGATTTATATACACGGAACAACCTTTTTTTCTTATTATCTGTAACAGTTCGTTTTATCATCTATATATTAAACATAGTCAAATTTTATATCTTCTGTCTACTTACATTATAACAAACATTGGTTGCGGCCATAAATCAAATAATTAACCATCGTTATATGGCATTCTATTTCATATTTAGTTATCTGTAAATATATATGTGTATATACAGGTGGAAGAGCTTAACATTAATCAATCTTCAGTGGATGGATTTAATAACAATCTCAATGATGATTGTGCCGTAGATAATGTAATTAGTAAACCAAATCATTTACTTACACCAAATCCAATTGAACATCCCGATTTAAGCGCTGATGCTAATTTAGCTTATGACGATGACGACGATGTTATTACTAAGAACTCACTAAAAAATCAAATTAGTTTCAAGGCGAATCAAATAAAAATGGAATCAGAATCATCCGGCGAAAGGTAAAACTTTATATAAAATTATTATATTAACTAAAAATAATTAAATAATTTTAATAAAATTGCAGTAAGACGGAATCAAAATCATTATCGATGAGTGATTGTTTAAAACTTATTAAACCTTGGTGCATAAAATGCTTAAACTCGGTTAGTAATTTAGAATCTCAAATGCCTGGAATATCGCAAATGTTACCGAATCTATGCAACAATGATGTATGTAATTAATTTACGTTTGACCATTCATACAAAAACTGGAATAAATAATGTCAATATATTTTTATTGTTTTAGAGCACTATGACTGCCACCGTTCTTTGTGTTAATTGCCACTCGCCTATCGATAAGAATCTATTAGATACAAATACAGAGGTAAAGAATCAAAATAATTCTAAACTATCCGTAAGTAAGGAGTCAAAAATAAAGAGTAATATAACTACATCGCCAGATGTTAATAAAAATAACATGGTTATTATTTATATATCTTTTATTTTTCTGATATAAATTGCTTTCACAAATTGTCTATATCAGTTAATAATATTGTTTTAGAAAACTAAAGCTAATAACGATCGTAAAAGTCCTAGGAAAAAATCAAAATCGTTTTCTTTATATGGAAGGAGCTTACAAAAAGAGAAAGAATCAAATTTATTTTTATATATTGATCTTCACGGACATGCTTCCAAGAAAGGAATATTTATGTATGGAAACCATTTTGATGAAATCGATAACAGTGTTGAATGTATGCTGCTTCCGAGGATCATGTCCCTGAACAATATGCATTTTCACTTTTCTTCGTGCAATTTTACCGAAAGAAATATGTATTTAAAGTAAGTCTTCATTTTATTTTATCACTTATTGTCACAGAGTTAAACACAAATCTGCTGTTTTTTATCATTTTTTTTATAATATACCATTTTCCTATCGGAAAACTATGAATTAGAATATGTTCGTCCGTTTTCATTGAAAAATTTACTAGTTTCGTTATATTTTCGTAATAATGAATCGAACAAAAGATCAAAATGCTAAAAAATGTCAACCGCAACCACACATTGATGCCGATATTCTGGCGAGCAATAGGGCTATGCTCTAAAATAATAAAATAAATAAACCAAACAAGCGTTAAATATAATCAATAACGATATAACGATAACTATAGTGATAGAATTTTATTTAAATTTCAAATAATGTACATACAATATTTTTGTCAGCCCTGATTTCGCACACGAACACAGATCGCTACTGTGTGTGTCCTATTTTTTTTTGTAAATGATGAATTTGTTTGTAAAACTATAGTAATGTTTTTCAATTTATTTTTTTATTTAACTTTCTTTAACTGTCTTGTGTTTGACTGTTAATTTATTGTTAGCAATGTTTGTGAACTGATTATTAACACATTCGACAGTCTGTCAATTGCAGTCATTTTTTTATTACGCGTGGGACACGAGATCAATTGATGGATTTTTAGTTATTAACCAGACAGGACTTCATCTACAGTACAAGCCAAGGAGTTTGTGTGGAAGTTATAATTTGTTATTGGGAGTGGAAAATTTACACAAAATTAAACAAAAAAAAATTACTTAGTGACTTGACATTTGAGTAAAACTAATTTCAAAAATTTCTTTGCTAGACTTAATTATTTTTTTACTTTACTGACATGATGTTAACCTAGCTGCGCCGATGGAGTCTATTTGGGACCACAAGTTTTTAATTTTTCTCGAATAACTCTTTTAATATAAATTATACATATCATATACTTTTTTTGTATTTGTCTAAAAAAAAGTCTAAAGAATAAATATTATAAATAATCATAAACTTGTATTGTCCGCAATTGTGAAAAAAAAAACCATATTCTGTTGCAACGTGCCCAATATTTTTTCTCGCTCACATCCGGTACAATGTACCGAGTGCAAGTGAAACGTATAATAGTGACAAGTGCCACGAGAATTTGCCAGTCAGTCTGCGACGGGACATCGCCGAGTGTGTCATTTACGTGTCATATTGATTAATAGGAAAATTCTAAATATAATAAATATTTTTATTCTTAGAAAAATACGTTTTTTTAAAAAAAGTCAAGATATTGATGAATTCTTCATCAATATCTTGACTTGAAATATATATACCCCCTTGGGACAACGGGTTTGTTTACGAGCCACCAAACACAATCCCAGGTTGTGCATTTACATTTTTAAGTGTCCGCAAAAGTGTTAAAGTGAAAACCAACAACTAATTCTCTAGTTTGCTTTTTAATATTCATAATTATGTATTTATAGAGACAGAAGAGATGGCATGTCCCGTGAGGGATCTGGTCGTGTTGCCGTTCTAAAAGCAACCGGATTAATGCGTAGTTACACACTAGAATGCAACTATAATACTGGACGGATCGTTAATGTCTTGCCTCCCACAACGAGAGAATCTCTTCCGACAGGATCTCCACCGACTCCGACGCCCGCAATTCCGCCAAAATATAATCCTCATTTATTTGAAGAAGTAATTATACACAATATTGCAAAAAATTTTTTTTTTTCAATGTATTTACATATCTGTTTTTAATAGGTCGGCAAATCACTTGCTTCATCAATCCTTGATCTGACTGGTCATCATCCGAACAGTAGAATTCCTGCATCTGAGCATAGAAATATTCATGGTATACGAGATTGGTTACGACTTCATTCCCGTCACATTAAACCATCACAGGTAACTTAAAAATTTATATATATATATCAAAATTGCATTTATATATATATTTAATATTATTTTATGTAAATACATAATAATCTTATTGTAGTGGAGCTCTTGAGATCTTGTAAACACAAAAATGTACATACATACAGTTTATTTAAAAAGCTCAAACATTACTTACATGCTTTTACATTGCCAGTGTTACACTCAAATAATATACTTACTTATCTCAACTTTCTACCATTTATAGAGAACTGCTAAACCAATAAGTCTATACTTATAGGAAATTTTATTTTACATTTTAGCAAAAAATGGTTCATAGTATTTTACAGGTCGTACATTCTCTCTCTATCCTCCTTGAATTTTATTATATCAGTTTAAATGATTGGAAAATCTGTTTCTAATTTGGATCCAAAACTTTAATTTGTATTATGTATTTGCTATTTTTGCTTTTATTTGTAACTAATCCTAAATTGTTTCTTATAATTTATTGAAACTAAATCATCTTCATATTTTATCTTTTCCATTCACATCTTGCACTGCATTTTTTGTCTTTATTATTTTTTTCTATTTTTGGATTTCAGTGAATTCAGTCAAATTTGTTTCGAATTATAATCTGAGAAGAATATTATGTAATTCTATTATTATGTTAGTGTAATGGTATATGGTAAGAAGTTAGATATTACTTTTTTAAAATCATTCCTTGACATTTCCGCAAATTTATTTTACGATGTACGCAGAGTGTACAAATTAATTCATTTTAATATAGTGGATAGAAACATTATTTTGCTAACTAGTATTAAAAGTCTAACAATAGAAGGTATAATTTGTTTATCACAATCATGTCCTATTATTTTGTTTAAAATATGTGTATCATTTTTCATTCAGATTTTTAAAAAAATCTGTAATTGTCAGCATAAAAAAAATACTTTTTTAAGCAAATATTCTCGTTATCGTTTGTGACTATTTCTTTCAAAGTATAATAGCCCAAAAAATATTTAGATTATTATTAAATACTTTAATTGTTATTTATTGTGTAATGATTTGTTATATTCCTAATAAAATTTATTTCCTCAAAGCTATAGATAGCCATATTTTCTTTAAAAAAAATTTAAATTGTAGTATATTTTAATAAATAGTAAAACAGATAGAAGCAGATAAAGAGAGATTAAATTTTGACCTGACAGATTGACAGTTGATGCTACACAATCATGATCTATGTTACCGAGAGCGTATATGCATGTCTCGGCACTAAAACTTACACAATACTCGGAAGTGAGAACAATTATGCGACGGCAGGGTAAAATCCAAAACAATGCCTTCAAAAATAATCACATAAAACTGCCAAATTTATAATCTTGCTATAACTTCCTATGTAAAGAGGGATACATTTTTATAAATCGATAAAAAAATAATGCTTACCTAAATCAGAGTAATTACCTTTCAGAAAGAGTGACGTTGATTTTCAATTTAACAATCGCCTTGGGAAATTTTATATTTGTTTTATATTTTGGGATTTTGCCGAAACCCTGATACTTTCGCCGTGATATCACTGCACACATCTACCACATACAAGCGGTTAATAATATTAAAATAGATATATCATGATTTTAAAATATTTAGTTTTCAGCTTCGGCGGCTAAATAATAATATAATTTGTATAACTTTCAGATTATAGCCGCCAGGCAATCTACATCTGCATATACTCCACGTCCGATCCCGCCGAGATCCGCACGCTCTCATGTAAGATCGTCGAAACAACAAAGTTTTGTAGATCCCGAAAGAAAAGAAAACCTCGCCGGACCCGGCTATCAGGGAGACTCGAGTATCACTCCACCCAGAATAGGATTAACTGCGGCGAGTCGCGCTTCCTCTACCACCCTTAAATTACTTCCGATACGATTGAGAGGAGATCAACCCCTAACAGCAAAAACTCCAAGAAATCTCTCATTAATATCCATAAAAAAATCAGTTGTACCCAAACATCCTTCGACGTTCAAACCTCCATCTAGAAATCGTTCCCCTACACCTAAAATACGTTTCAATACAAAACAAAAAATATCAGAAGAGGGTGATTTAGTAAAAGGTTCTCTGCGAAGTCTAATGGAATCGAACAGGGCGAATCCTAGCAAGCAACCTCCGTTTAAAACAAAGCTTCTGAAATCAAATTTTAAAGGTCATAAAGATACCGCAATACAAAAGCCGATCGGTGAAACTGCAACAACATCCGTACCGCATAGGAAAGCTAAAATTCGCTCAAAAGAGAGTTTATATCAGAAACAACCCGTTCAGTTTGCGTCGAAGCCGTTAACGAAACGCTTGAAAATGTCTCAGTACATCAAATACTCGGACAATGCCAAGGAGAAGTATCGAATACGAAAGCCGAGTACTAGCAAAGGCGCCGTCGACGCCGAACCTGTTTCCGTCTCCGTCAGCAGTAGCGGAGAAGACGTATTATCTTGGGATGCCGTGTGCGGTCCGAACATGGCAGCGGGCAGCTCGGGCACCTCCGGAAATGCGCAAACTACTGCCAAGTGCCCCAAACGTGCCACATATAAGTCTCGTCGACCCGCCCTTCACCATTTACCGCCGACCACCCCCGATCTCGAGAATAGAAGACAGAAATTTGTATAAAACTTTTTTTATTAATGTTGATATCATGTGTATAATAAATAAACACATTTGCAATAAGTATTTTTTAAACAAAAAAAAGGTATTATTGAATTTTTTATACACTGTTTATAAATGTTATTTATTAGAATTGATTAACAAGGCTGCACTTCAACTTTTTGACAAAATTTCGTATTTTATATACCTGATATTATAATAAAAAAAAATATAAATAGAGGATTAACATTGATAATAGGATTTTCATCTCACATAAATATTCACATATCCTAATTTGACCTTGTATTTCAATGTATTAGGTCGTACCATAAGTCTTAGCGTTTTTTTTATTCGAGTTAAATAAAACATACAATGAAATGCGTTTTAGTTTTAATCAATTATATATACTCAAACTTTTTCTGCAATCATTTTTTTTTCAATCATTTCTGCAAAAATATTTTTTTTTTATCTATCTAAAAAGTAGATAGTCGCTTGAAACGATGTTTGGAGGTTATGGTAGATAAAGAAGAAGTTTCCAAGAGAATTTATTGATTTTTTCTACTGACTTATTAGAAACATGTGGGCGAGTGTTGTCCTGGTGTAAAATTACCCTTCCTCGATTTACAAGGACTGGTCTTTTTAGCACTCTGTTTAATTCTGTTATTAGGGGTTGATTGGTGCTCAACCACTGCCTCTTGCGTTTTATGTTAACGTAAAAAATCCACTTCTAATCTCCAGTGAAAACATGATTAAAAATTGATTCATTCTGTTCTCTAATCGTTAATGATTGGCATATTGAATTGTGTCTGAATAAATATTATAAATATCTTTAGTTTACAAAAAGTTATGGATTTGAGCAAACTTATGGGATGACCTGATATATTGCATTAATAGTTTACTATTTATGAGATTTGTGAGATGAAAATGTCATTCATTATTTGGAAATGATATTGGATGATTCATATAAGGCGAGATTATCATTGATTATCATTTCATAGCGAATTCCACAGTTTACCGATCCCATTACTCCATACACCTTGGCCTCGTATAACGCGGTCAAATGGTTCCATAAAAACGTCGTGCAATACAAATCCGTATTATACGAGGTTTGAAATTCATACAAAAATAATCTTTGCGTTTCATACAAAAATAGTTTGTTGATATCCTATATTTTTTTTATTAGAAAATGTACTTTAAATATATATTAAAAAAACTTGAATAACATACATATAATAGATCATTCATTCATCATCGCTATCACTAACAATTCTATGTGTTCGACTCTTTTCCGAGATCGGTTGTGAGTGTTTATAATTTCGGCAAATTCTGAAGTCAATTTTTTGGAAGATTCTATGTCAGCCGACCCAATTTCTCCTTGAATTTTGATATTGTTCGGTTCTTTTTAAATTATCATGATTTTTTTGTGCTCTCTTTTAAATAATGTTTCTGTCTATAGGTATGTTATTGACCTTGCAGACTTCTATCCATATCATAAGAGCCCTTTCCATCTTTTCTATTGAGCGTGTACACTCAATATTTTTCTTACTGATGGGGGTTTTTTTTTTAAATCGTTATATATAGCATGTTGTACAAAAAAATTACACTAATAATCAACCGTGTTGTATAACCTGTGTTATACGAAGCCAAGTGTATATGTTATTTTTTTTGATAATATTTTGAATGCTATACGTACAAATTAACTGACGCATACTTCAATTTGTTTTTACCACATATATTCAATTACGATTAATGAATTTACCATTTATTTAATGGTATACAATAAAGAGATCCAAATTGTTTTTTTTGTAAAAATCTAAATTTATCTGTCAATAATTGCACACTATTATACACACACTAATTATACACGTGTATGTGTAATTTATTTAATATGAAAAAATTCAAAAAAATAAATACAAAATATTGTGTACGATAAAAAAAAATATTACGTCCTAATAATCCGTGTTAGTCTTAACTCATTCCGATTGTTAAATGGATGTTATCTGTCTTTTACTCTTAACTTGCATACAAACACGCATACATGGATCGTACGTATATATTTATTATTGAGTAATCAATTTTGATTTGTTACTTTATCACTTGATAAATTCATATGCATTTTCATATTATGACATGTATGCGAATTATTAAATGAAAACGTTGTGCCGAAAATTTTACATAAATATTTTGACATGCGCTTTCTTATAATATATAGTTACCATTAAAATAACTGTTTGTACTATTAACATAGATTTATACGTTTACGGAGGTTTTCTGTTGTGATTCACAAAGATGTTTCAATTCAACGCAACACATTCTATTGATTTGATGTTGATCTTTGTATTAAAAAATCTTTGATTTATATTTAGTATGTATTATACCTGATTGCATTTTTTTAATGCGATATTGTTTCTCAAATATTTTATTCTTTTGCGTTACTATACATTGTTTTTATGTACGTTTCTTTTTAAATCATTGATTTTTTTTTTTAAATATATTTCTTTATACATCGGATATGTTAAATTCTATTTCATCTCATATCAATAAAACAAATTTTATTATTATTATGCAATAATATGACATATTGTCAAATATATCGGCGAATCTTTGATTGAATCACGTTGCGTCATATTTTAAAAACAAATCCAGAATTTATCACGGATATTATAACCTGAAATTTTATTCTGACAATTTATTTAATTTATTGATTATAGCTGAAAGCTTATCAAGAGTATCTATATCCATTTTTATTTAATAATATAGTTCTTGTTTTTATTACATATTTCTATTTAGGTTCTTTTGCTATTAGATCTGTGATCGCCAACCATCTTTCACTAACAAAGGTAATAGAATTTATATAAGTATACAAGGTGTCTGTATAAAGCGGGCGCAATATATACCCGACGCTCCGTATTTTATATTAATTTTAGTTCCCGTTGATAGACTCGGTGAGTTATGGTTGGACAAATTTACGCTAGGACCACCTAGTTTGTATTTTGCTGTGACTATTAATTTTATTGTATTTTCAATGATATGTCATCATTAAAAAAAATATTAATGTGATATCTATGAGTACTTTATTGATACCTATTCTATTCCTCATCCCAACTTAATTATCTATCATTGTTTAAATATTTTTTACACACCCGATTCCCTTTTTTGCACTCTGATACTCTCCAAGTATATTAAAATAATACTAATAATATTATTTACATTTATAGTTATATTCTAAAAAAATCACATGGAAAGTTTATTTAAATTTGGGGGGAGATGTTCTGTAAAGTCAATCAATTAATAGGATAATTATATTTCCAGTTTATTATTTATAGCCTATAAAATAGTAACAACATTTATCAAAATGTGAAGTCAAGATTATGTTTTTTCTAGATAAAAACCAGAATATTATGATAAAACGCTTGTTATCTGTTAGCTTTCAACCCCTACTTTATATTCTACACAAATTTACCTTACCTAGGGATTCGACCCCACCAACCATAATCAAGTTTATTGATCGTTGCCTAGATACATGCATTCATATCATGTGTAATGCTATAGTAGCCGATATACTAGGATCAATTCTCGTTTTAATATTTAAAAAAACGTAAAATTTAGATGAACAAAAAATAAATATTCATTTGTTTTATTCATCGTATTTAAAATAAAGTTTTGCGTTATTTTGTTTTTAATTTAAATTAATTTAATTAGTTTAACCCGCTGATAAAATAAGGCAATTTATTACCTGAAACTAATGAAAGTAATCGAACCTTTGACGTACAAATAATCTCGCGTGTACTTTTTTTTTTTCGATCTAGGAATCGTGTGTATGTCATAAATAAATTAATAAATTTTAAAAATATTTTAATAATTTTATAAACTACAAAGTTGTATAAATCGTGCATCTGATAACATTCAACTGGAATTAATTACAATAAACGCTCCGTCACGGCGGGTCGAAAACAACTGCGTCGTCCGATGGAGATCTATTTATAATGTAAAATAGACCCCCAAGCATTTCAAGTCAAGATATTGATGATTTCTTTATCAATATGTTAACTTTTGATTAAAAATGGATTATTAGGATTATATTGATTTTTTTAACTAATCAACATGACGCGTAAACAACACACGCATCCGCCGCACGTGTTAGTCGCACGGTTTCACTCGCAATCAGCACATCGTACCTGATACAAGCGAGAAAAAACATCACGCCCATGGCAACAGAAGCGAATATTGTTATTTTTTTCGCAGTTGCAGACAATAAAGGACAATGATTATTTATAATATTTATTCTTTCGACATTTTTAGAAAAATACAGAAAATTTGGGTCGAATTGTATCGAAAATTACTTTGAAACTAGCCTCTACATTTAGTCGGGGAATTCTATAGTTTTTCATATAATGTTTAATAGTATAATATGGTGTATTAAATTGTCGATAACCCCGTGATTAAGTCCACCATTACACTCTTCGCTGAGGGATCATTCCTCTCAAAAGATTACAATTACGTATCATAGTTTAAAAAAATACATTTGACTAGCCGCAAACCAAAATAGTAAATAATAGCATCCTCCTAAATAAAACATGAACCAATAATAATCGAATGATACCAAATCTATCGAAGGTGATTGAAACTGGAGGCTGTATCGCCACTTTTCCCTGTCAATATATATTGCCAACAACCTAATCCGCCAATAAGTATAATTATTTCTGATCTTTAACTGATTTCTTGCCAGCAGAACGAATATATCCGAGAAAGAAACATCTAAATTTCGCTCCTTTCCTTTCTCTTTTTTAGAGTCCTCCATTTTAGATGGGCCCTATGCTACAAGGTTAATAATGCTCACTGTGACTTGTCACAAGCCGACAACGCCTGGAGAAGATAAGAACAAATACCGAGAGAGGATACAAGTCCAATGCCACCAATGACCAAGATAATGAAGTATCTTTATATATTGTACAAAAACCGTTTGCAAAGACGAGTAGGGTCACCGCGGAAATAAAAGAGAGCTCTCGCGTCATTGTGAGAGCCTGGTTCCTTTGACCTCGGCATTCATTGCATAGTTAGGAAATGGATGCACTAAAAGCTGACAAATGATAATGATTTTCATTATGTACTCTGATCAAAAATATGCCACATATTTAGAATT
The DNA here is from genome assembly GCA_022495035.1 of Philopotamus ludificatus. Taxonomy (NCBI): domain Eukaryota; kingdom Metazoa; phylum Arthropoda; class Insecta; order Trichoptera; family Philopotamidae; genus Philopotamus; species Philopotamus ludificatus. The sequence goes on along the minus strand of JAGXCT010036911.1, from coordinate 58,566 downwards.
GATTTCCTATTCAAAGAACATCATCGACGAAGTCAATGAATAACAAATTCCTAGAAAATAAAACAATTAACCTAACAACATCAATTCCATGACACTATACAATCTGTTGTAACGAAACTTAAACTTTATGAAAAACAATTACCAATAAAGAATGCCATAAAGATTTTTCGCAATATGCTAATGAAGTCACAAAATTAATTAAAGCACTCGGATGACAGATTTTCACACATGCAAAAGCATGAGGAACATTTTACATTTTTCTTAAGCCCATTTAATGTGATAGTCAAATCTGCACCTCCAAAATTTCAAATATAACTTGTAGGCTTGCAATCAAACATTAAGGTAAAGCCATGTACGTTTCACAGAAATTTAATATATTTGTAGAAATTTAGCCAATATAAACTATTAGAATTCTATTAATAATTACTGCAATATCTATAGAAAGCAAAATAATTATATAATGCACTGCAAATGAAAGCCAAACATTTGATAACTACTGAATATAGAACATCATATTCAAACAATTATAAATAATTGCATAGGATGTGATGGTATTGACTATTTTAATCGACGATTCTGGGTATTAATATAAGTACTGCATCCTCAATTAAGATTGATTATAAAGGGACATTATACTTTTTACGATAAGCGAAATAAATATGAGAATATTTTTTCCAATCAATAACAATTATTTTTTATTATTATTTTATCATATATTATTTTAAATATATTTATAAATTTAAAATAAATAAATATAATTTATTTGTAACGTTTTTAGAGAAGGGCGCGTGATTCCATCTTGTTTCAATTTGAAATAGTTGTATTTTTTTAAAGTTGTGTTTGAGCGCAGCAACATACCTGGCGCCAGTAGTCAATAGGTGTTGGCCTCACCTGTGTGGTACCTGGCGTACTGGTCTGGTCTCCCACCCAATGGCCGGTTGGCCGTTGACGTGCTGGGTCGTGTGCTTGACGCCCTCTCCGCATTCTTTGTTTACCAATCAAAATCCACAGTGGACCATCTCCGTTGACCATTACATCGCGTCCTGATCAGAAAATATGGGACTAACAAGCCACAGGAGCATCCTGGCCGTAATACTTTTGGCCATCTCCTTCAAAACTGGTAAGGTGCCATCCGAATTAGCGCAAATCGCTCTCTCAACCATTGGTGTTAAAATTATACAAATAAATAAATGCACATTATTTTCATCGCGTGTAATTTCATTTGTTTGTATCGAATTTCTGAGAGTTGGTTGATATTTATGGGCGTGTTCGTACGCGGTCACCGCTTGGGATCTGCCCGATAAGTATCGATACTTGTTCTTTAATTTTTGGTAATATAGAAATTCATCCATTGATCGAGTACGTGACTCATTTTTCTATTACGCCATTATCGTTGCAATATTACACACCATACCACTGCTTATACACCACAACAATACTATAAATCACCATAAATGAATGACTTATCAAATCTTTTGACCTATGAACTTCTTATCACCACCACGTCCCATATTTTTTTTATAATAAATTCACATTCGTTATTAAAATCAATGAGTTGAATAAAACCATTAGGTCATGAAATTCGAATGATTTTATGAAATTTCGCGCTCTTTTTCAAATAATTATTTAGGTTATGTAACAACATCTAGTGCTGAAGTATTTCGAACAATGTTGAATCTGAAAACTATGTATAATCGTGTACATTTACATGGGTTATCTGTAATTTACACATGACTTGACATTGTCTATTCATGTCTGCATTTTGAATGAACAAACGTACCCGCCGTACCAAAATACTATAACATGACCTATATGTTATCAGAAATATCTTCGAAACAATGATTTGTTTTATAAATATTTATGCCACACAGTTCAATGAATCCTAACATAAGAACAGAAGATATAAATAAATATAACAAATAATTAATCGAAAAAGGAAATAACTGATTCATTCGTACCAATTATTTTTCTCTCCATGCTCGTAGAGAGAAGAGTGTTTCAAACAAAACTCGAACCATTCGAGTGTCCGCTCGTGAATAACGACTATTTTTCCGACAAATGAATTACAATAAAATAATGTTTGTTATTTTAAATAGTATTAGGAATAAATTGTTATCGATGTTCTGGCACCGATCCTGATAATCCATTTGTATGCAACGAGTATCTGGGTGCTAACGAAGACGATTTACAGCTTAGCAGCTGCGATGATATTTACGGAGCCAGCTACTGTGTAAAGCATACGGGACGATTCGAAGGTAAGAGTACCACCGATGGATTCGATCTAACACAAATCGCCGCTGGATATTAAAACGAAGACTAACCGTACTAACGATGCATGAGAATCCTCACCGATTAACTGAACCTAACGTAACCTGTTTTTAATTAACGCTGCATTCTGGATCATTAACAACGCTTAGCAAATTGCATTAAATGTTATCAATGCGATTCCACTAAATCACTCGACTGCTCCGACGTTTTGATCAACGAAGATGGTAACACATTACAGCCAGAAGAATGCGTTAACGAATTTGAAGCTGAGTATTGTATTAAAAGCACCGGTTTGCGAGGTATGTATATTTATAACACCGCATCAACTAATACCATACTAATACTTACAATAATAATGTTCAAATATGTAAGGAGTTGACGCATATATTTATATACTATTTTTTTTAGGTGGGATCGGAACAAGGAGATTTTGTTCGCGGTTAGATCTTGGAAATTACTGTGATTATGTACAAAATAAAGGCGATCAACTTGAGTATAGATCGTGCATTTTTACATGCGGCACGGATGGCTGCAATTCATCGTCATCGCTATCACCTTTAAAAAAGATATTATTTTATTCAACACTACTGATGACTATCACCACAACGATACTGTCCAGATTGATTTGATCGATATCAACGACAATACGAAGTACTCTTCCGTTGTAGACTGTAAAAATTAAATGCCAAATACATCTAGTACAATGTAATTAGTGATTTGTTCTTTATAATCGGATAAACGTGCGAAGTTTAAATAAGTTATTCTTCTTATCTAGTCTCCGATATCTGTTGCTTCTCTCCATGCAATCCTCTACGCATTGTGCAATTATACGAAACGAGATAAGTTACCATGAAATATTTCAATAATCAATTTAAATATTCTTCAGTTTGCTGTATTTAAAATATAATAAAAACATATAAACATACAGCATGCGTATCCATTTAAGAAAAATCGATTCCAAGATGAAGAAGGCTGATAAATAAAAATGCAAATGAAGATTTATCTCAATTTTATTGTGCATGCTTTGCAAGTGTATATCAATTACATAATATATCATTAAAAAGAGAAATACAATGACCTAAACAAGAATAGCAACAATAATTTATACCGTACGAATAATTATGCATGTTTTACATTTAAAAATTGTAATCAAATACAGACGTAATTTTATAATCTCAATACAGATCTCATGATAATGCAATAGCAAAATAAAATACACTTATATCTACCGTTTCTACACGGGCAGCAAGTCTTTTTACATATAAGGGGTACCCTACAAAATGGTCAGTTGTGTTTTTTGGTTGTCGATCTGTTTGTACGTATTTTTTTTGACATTCATATTTCATATTTTTTGTGCACACATACTATACGAATTTCATCAAAACACTAATGCAATGTGACGTGACAAAAAATGGGATATTTACGGGGACATATTGACTATATCGGCAGTGTCAGAAATGGTTTAAACAATTACGAAGTGGAAATTTTGGCTTAAAAAATAATCCTCGTAGTGAGAGGATAGTGAATGTGGAAAATGAGGTGTTACTGATTGAATATGAACCAAATCTATTATACAAATAACATATACACTCGGATTCTCTCGATCTAGAGTGCATTTCTTTGACATCTTAAGAAGGGATGAGAAGTGCGTTATGTATTAGAACCTATGTCGCAAAAACGGCGACTTTCTAAAAGGGCAGGTATCACTAGCAACGCCGAAACTAAACGTAACGGTCAAAAAGATCCTTCTGTCTGTGTATGGTGGGATTGTAAAGGAATTATTCATCATAAAATTCTTAAATATGGCCAGATAATAACATCACCATTCTATTGTGATAAGCTGAAAAGATTAAAAGAAACAATTCGTGGAAAAAGATCCAGAATATTCAATAGAGAAAACATATTTTTAACGCAATAATGCGAGATCTCATACAGTGAAAATTACTTGGGATAAATTAATGGAACATAATTATTCCATCATATTCACCCCATTGGTTTCAAGCTGTCATAAAAAATACAGCACTTTCGTTGAGTACATGAATTAACGTATATATTTTCATAACTCATATTTATGATCATACCTATTGTAATTCGTAAAATAAAGGCAACGAACAATTTAATTTATTGATTTCCGAGACTGGCTGCCACGTGCAATTCGAAGCAAACGAATTTTAAGCTAAAATTATTAATTTCCACATTGATTAATGTAATACAAAGGCCCCGATCATTTTATAAGCGACATTGTGCACGTTTCCACATTCAAAATATTACGAACAATACCAATAAACTAATCAATACATAGAAAAAATACGATATCTCCGATGCTCTCAATTTTGAAAATATTAACTACAGATATTATACATGCGAATAAATCATTTTGATGCAATTATTAATTTAAATCGTTCACCATTATACTTGTGAAGACGATCGACCGATCGTAAACGTATGAAAAATATCGACTTTTCTCACAATCATACAAAAATAAAATATTAAAAATAGCTTATCTCTTCTAATTATCCTTTTTTTGCAGGCACTAAGCTATAATGTAACGTCCTAACACATTCCATCTAAATAATACTGACATTTATTTTTGATAAGTATCATATCACAAGTCGTATTGGTTTGGAATACATTGGTAACTCAATCGACAATAAAATATCTAATTATTTCTATACATATGCACGCAAATGTTGTGTAAATCCGACATCCGAAATTATATATGCGTGCATACGTAAATGCATAAAATTGTAAAAAGAGATCAAGGTGTATTAAAGATGAAGCTGCTATGAAAACTAAGAAGCATGTCACATCCATATATAAACGTTATGAAAAATTACAAACATTTCTCTTACAAGCTAAAATATATTTAAAAATATATCATCCAAAGTACTAAAATATAAAATCAATCACAATTTCTCACATCTATACATTGTAATAATGAAAAAATACATTAATATATTCGTTAAACCACTAAGATTTCACAATAATATTGTGCCCTGACACAAAAAAATGTATGATGAGTATTGTCCATCTAATTTGTTATATAAAATCGTAATACATACAAATATTTTAATATATCATAGATGGAGGCTGCTATTAAATTAATAATAATAATATAAGTAGATAATAATAGAAAATTAATAAATGCAATAAAATCACATAATAATGAATGATATTCAAGAAATATTAAGATTGTAATAAATGGAAATGTTATAGATTAACATGATAAAAAAAAACAAAACATAATAATTAAAGTATAAAAACGATAAATAACACTTACGAATAAAAATGAAATTACGTATTATAAATTTGGTATTCAAAAGCTTTTAAATTCAATTATATACACATGTGTATAAAAACGAATGATTCAGTTTTGATAGCTTAATCGATAATAGTAAGATAATGGAATTTATGTGTAAACTCGATTGATCTGTGACCAGCTAAGATTGATTAGTGAGATGTGTATAATGTATACACAAATATTACGCATCGTTCGTCTGTCTCTGTGTCAAATTGCTACATGTACGCACTTATTCATGCAATATATTTGTCACATACTAATATATGTGTAATTATAATAATAAAAAGGAAAAGTTTAGAATCCATCGCAATATAGCCCATCTAAAAATACTTCTACATCGCTATCAGTGAAAAGGGTCATTTTTAATTTTACAAAATTCTATACTTTTTTAATTTAAATATTTAAAAAAGATTACTATGTAAAAATGTAACATTTTACATTCTACGAATTATTCTACATTCTCTAATGTAAAATTGTACTGTATCATTTGTTAATAAATTTTTTAGATGTACGATAAACGTACCGTACTTCATAACTTTGGCAAAATTGGAAAGCAAACATCGATCAGTACAAAACGTACATTCCAATTGTATTTATATACGATTTCCAAAAAATATTTAATTAAAAATTAAACACATATCCATCTGTAATACCTTGTCCGATCTAAGCCTAAAAATAATTAAAAATACGACATCAATTCAACACTTCTAATATGAAAAATATTAATTTCACAATATCCATATAAAAACAAGGCAGATTTAGCTCACAAATGCAAAAGCCTTTTATTTCAATATTCACCGCAAATTCCATTAAGCGGAATATCGGTTCAATACATTCTGCAAAGGCTTCAATTTTAAAATTCAAAAAAACTAAATAGGAATGTGTATAATCTTTAAAAAGCATGATTTATTTTGGGTATATTTTAATCGTTAGCTTTTAATGTTGTGCCTGCAGTCTTAACAGTTGCTGCTCTAGTTCCCGCACTCTCGACTGACTGTTTGCTAACTGTTTCTTCACAATGCGCAATTCTTCCCCTTGGTTGTTGAAAGCCACACGTAACTGAAAATAATTTAAAATACATTAAATTTTTTTTAAATCCATAACTGGTAATTCCGATGCGGGGGATACGTTCTGGACATGGTACATGAAAATTCACGATCAACGGAAGGGGTTAGAAAAAACCATTTTAAAATTCAAAAAACATAGGATAATTCATTTATTTTGTGTTACAAAAAAGTATCTAGATTCCCTTATAATAATCCACTAGGACCACACCTTACATCATTCACTCACTTATAATCTTCGTCCTTTTGACACATAACTATCACACAGAAACAGATTCTGAGATCTCATTTTTTTGAGACATGGTATGGCATTCATTTTCTTTAGCACATTGCCAAAAAAAAAATATATCTTATAGTCCGTCTACAGGGGTGCGATTAACGGGATTACTTGTATATAAAATAAATCACATAAATATCTCACCTCATTTTCAGTGCTGAAAACGTCGCCTTGATTGATTTGCTTATACAGGGGAATTTGTTCATCGTTTGTCTGCACGGGTTGATTACCAAACATTTGCTGAAGTCTATGGAATTTGGTAGCCTGATTCGAATTTGTTTTCTGACTCTTTTCAGTGACCTTTAAAATAATTAATATTATAAAATAGATTAAGTAAAATCATATAAAATAAAAATCATCTTAGCATATCTATTTTTACCTGCACATTATTTTCTTCCTCCGATCTCAATTGCCAGTTTGAAATCGGTCGATAATCTGGTATAGTTTCGCACGATAGGAATGCAAACTTTTTCTTATTATTATTATCCTGCGGTTGCAATGCGGGTGCATCCTTGTTATACACTCGCGGCTTGTGTGTCGATATACAAACACCTGCAAGTATTTTAAACAAATTTAAGAATTGAAACAATATATTTAATATTATTTATTGCAAACTAACCTGTTTTCATGCTTATCAATAAAGGCTGAACATTCATGCCGTTCATCCAATCCCGAGCAGATAAAGAAGGCACAGGAGCAGCGGTATCCGGATACAAATCGTCCTAAATTTATTAATAATCGTTTAAGCATAATTTATATAATCGTACAAATAAAATCGACAAATGTATTACCTGAAAATGATCAGATTTTCTTGGAACAACCATAGAAATCGGTTCACAGAGACCGCGCGATGTGTGTAGTTTATAAAATCGGAATATTTCACACTGCGACACATTCACTCCACGTTTAGGCATATAACCAAGCCCACGCTACAAACATGAAATAAATCAATTAAATTTGATCAAATTTATATATGAATTTGTATTAAAAAAATACCTGTGGATTTCCAGATAAAAATTGATTGAGAAAATGTATGTACGGAGCTTCATCCACAACTTCGTAATAACGAATATTCCCATCACCTTTACCGGCCAAAAATATCTGAAAATAATAACAGTAGAATCAGTTCAATATTGCTATTGTAGTAATTAAAGAAATGAAAGTAGAATTTAAGAACAAACCATATTCGTATCGTAATCGTAATATGGGAAAACAACACCCGATGAACTATCAATGGTTTCACAGCATAGAGGTTTAGATAAATTGTGTTGATCCCAAACGCTGTACTGACGATCGCTATGACGCGAGAAACCCGTCGTCAGTACTCTTCCGTGAGATCCGAGAAAACAAGCTTTTGATGCTTTAGTTCCCTGATGACATAGGCCTTCCTAAATTGGAAAAATGAAAGTTTTTACAAATTAAAATATAAGAAATAATTTGAACACGTAATAAAAAGATACGTACGGAAACAACGATACCGGAACGCGTTTCAATTATTCTGAGCTTCTTATCCTTGCTTGTGGTGGCAAGAAGTGAACCGTCCCTATTGAATGACATGCAATATATGACATCTACATGACAATCAATCACATTCATCGCTTCCCCCTTTCCAATATCCCAAACTATTATCTAAAATAAAAATTTAAACAAATATTAATATATTTCACTTTTCATATTTATTTATTGATTTTATTTTAAAGACAATGCGTGATTGGCATGTACTAACCAGATAGTCGAAACCAGCACTCAACAAGACGTTTTCTGCCGTGGGATGCCATTCAATATAAGCAGTTCTTCGTTTGTGTCCCTTGAGTTCTACAAGCCAATCCGTCAAATGCATCGAGAGCCCACCGTCAGGAATATGCCATAATTTGATCTATAAACAATATATCAGCAACAGCGTTAAACAAATTCCAACCACAAACATAATAATCAATTAAAAATTACCGTCGTATCATCAGAGCATGATGCGATTATGTTATCGTTGAAGGGATTCCATTTTATATCCAAAACTGGCCCTCGATGTCCGGTAACACGGCTGGCATTGAAATCTAAACGACCAGTCTACAATAAAACAAAAATATGTAATCACGATTTTATTTTAACACGAAATAATTAAATATATTTACGTTATCCAACGGCAGCACTAGGAAGGCGCCTCCTCCGGCAACTTCAGTGACGATCGCCACAAATTTGGGATTGACGGCGCAAAAATTTGAATCGTGCGCATTTCGAGTGATCTTTATATTGTCGTAGCAACGCTCTCGCTTGAACGGCACTCCGTAAACATGCCTGAACTTAGAACTTCGCACTCCTCGAAACCATAACTATAAAATAATAATGCAATTAAATAAAAATTAAATCTAGACATTATAATAATAAATAAAAGTGCTCGTCAAATGTTGATATTAAACACAACTGATAAGAGAATCGTAACAACAGATGTTTACGTATGACTTTTTATCAATTATTGATATTAAGTTCACTCTTCTGCGGCTGTAGAAATGATAAATTAGAACTGCTGTACGAGAGGAAGTGGAATAATTTAAAAATTAATTAAATGTCAAGTAGAAAACAAAGGATTCCACCCATTGTCTGCTGTCCTATCTCTCATATACTAGCGAGAAATATTGACCATATGACAAAATATCGATTGTTTCACGACAAAACAATTAAATATATAAAAAGAAAACCCGAAATCATGTACATACATTTTAAGCATTGTGACATAAATGATTATCGTTAGCATTTTTCGCTGTTATCGGGAATGGTGATATATCATTCATTATTTATTCATTTGAATACAAAGGGTTGACTGAATTCCATAACTACTTGATATTATTTTAAAGTAATTGAATAACGATATCTACAAAGTTTGATCAAAAAGTATCCGAAATTATTAAATATGGCAGACCGTAAAGCGCACACCATTCGTGGACCAAAGTATCACCTTCTGCAGACCATGATGTAGAGAAAAGTGGAAGGTAAACGGTGGGTGGAAAGAAAGAAGCTGTTGTGGCTCCGCAACATTCGCAATTGGATCAGGTTAGGAGCACCAGAATAGTTCCGGAATATTTGCAGAAAAAACAAACACCAATAAATCATATACGTCTGAAAATGGATAAAACACATGAAGAAAAAGAATAAGTCCAATATTTTTGATGTGTTCGTACACTTGTTCCTGACGTATCTTGGCATTAGTAGCCATATTGGATGCTTACATTAATTTTAGCTGTCGGAAAGGTTTTCATATGTTTTAGTGTGCTCGGCGAATTTTAAGTTGTGAAGAAAAGAGAAGGAATTTTTCCCAAATAACAATGCTATGATGCCTCAGTCCGCGTATTCGCAGGATATAGCCCCCTGCGACTACTTCCTGTTTCCGAAAATAAAAAGAAATGATAAAAGCACGTTTTTCCAACACCGAGGACAAAAAGTCAATAAAAAAAAACGAAATTCCGTATATTTTTTGATCAAACCTCGTACATATACAAACTAGAGTAAAAACATATAATACGTAGACTATGTAAAAAATAATTACTCGATTTCTCACATATAAAAATCTCATGCCATTCTATTGTAATCGTATAATGTTGTCGGAGACGTTCGTATTTTAATTAATTTTATGTTGTTTTTTTTTATATTAACTTTAATGAAGCAGAAATATTCTATATAATATAATAACTAAATATAATTATTCTACGAAAAAGTAAAAAAAAAAAACACAAACCTGCGAATTTGTCATGGTGCCGATAAATTGTTTATCCAAAATAATGTGCACAATAAAAAATTTTCAACATGCAGCCAATCAGCTATCGAAATAATACAGTCCCGAGATACCGACCAACGAAGAGCAGTCAAGCACTGTTTTATGTTTAAATAAAATACTGCAAAATACACCATCAATACACAATATTATAAAAATAAAATAAAACGGCAAAATAAATATGCAGCAAAATAAATAAAACTAGATAAGCTAATGCGCTATTCAAAAAAAAACCACACACACACACACCAACATAGCCGTTGCACAATAGTAATTTCTCTTCCAGCTCACATATTGCAAAAAATATGTAAATTTCAATTGATTAACTCGTCTCAAATGGCAATTAATGAGAATATTTTAAAAAAGAAAGAAAATGGAAAGTTTGCATCTAGCTACAATGCAACCGACGTCTGAACTCCACGACTCACACAGTAAAAATGCTCAACAATTGTGTTTATCATACGCCAGTTGACTCTCGGCTACACGTACTATCCTCTCTTTCTATGGTAATTAACGTATTATGCAAATGCTATTCATCGCGTTCATTGTAAAATAGCGGCGGGGTGTTATGAAGAAATACTATAATTAATTATCAGCACATCGATACGCATTTATATGTAACGATCAATAGTAGACGTATAGACTTCATTATCAATCAGAGTTGAAATAATCACGCAATTAGCATGTGTTTATAGACCGTTATTATATATTAATCAATTGACCTATGTGTCATATTAATATTGTGAACGGTGAGCAAACTAAATAGCAATTTTTATGTAAATATGCATCTGTCTTCATCGTGATCACGACGTTCTTCTTTAATTAATTGTCGGTTTATGCAATAGTTGAGACATAAACGTAATAAAAATGCTTTTCACAAACGGCAGTCATGCCACAATTATATTCAAAGTTTTTTCAAGTTATAATAACTTTCACTGAAGTCTTCACGCTACCGGTCGTTCATTAAAATTTGTTATCCAACAGAATCAATCAAAGCGTAACATTATCAGATAACCTATGTGAACGCAACACTAACAACTTTTGGCAAATATTAATATATTCGAGTGCCATGATCCTGGGATAACGATTGATATTCGGCGATAGCATTAAGTACCATCTGTCAACGTTAATATATTATATATTCCGCAAATATCAATTTAGATAAAAATATTTTAAACAGATATTATTAATAAAAAGAATAAATAATTTACGATTTTTAATTATATTTATGATATATGTAAATAAATGCAAAACGTGGCGTTTCACTTGGCTTATATTTTATTTAAGATTAAATTTAAAAGATGTACTTTGAAATCCATAGAAATATTTTTGAGTGGAAATAAAATGTGTTTTATTTTAAGAAATTATTTCCTATTTATTCACGGTATCTATTTTTACATGTTAATCTATCACATATATTCCTCGTCCAAATCGGGAATTTTTTATTTATGACATGATAAAAAACGAGCCACTCCCAAGTGAATAACAGAAAATAATACAAACCGAATAAACAATTTTAATGAAAATATTTTTATAACTATCAAGGGTATAAATTTAATATAATATTTAACGAACTAGCCAACCTATGGAGCTTAAAAAAGCTGGATACTGAATATTAATTAATGAGAAATGGAGAATATGCCATTAGGCAATTCTGACATAATTGTATGACTCATACTTATATTAGGTGTATACAGACATTTCAAATCAAGCATTCTCAACATACTAATTTTGAATAATAAAAAAGCTAAAAAAAATACATAAATATAATTTAAATAGGAAAAAAATTTTTTTTGAAAAATACAGATTTCTTTATTTATATAAAACCACAAATACAATTTAATGAATCCCGTATTTTTCAGAAATTTATTTACAGTAATATTACACTTTCGGCATAATAAATAAGAGCATTGTATCATAATTTCTACACTAACCCAAATCTATGCCAAAAATGTATGGTAAAATATAATATAAATGAAAAGATTTCAATAATATATATAAACATTCTATACACTATATAATTCCTATAATAAAATTTGTCTCAATAAATACTAGGGATCAATCAATGGAAAAGTAAATTATATAAAACGAAAAAGCATTCGCGTACAGTTTTCAATAGATAATTTAATATTTTTGTTATCATACGATTGAATTTAGCCTTTAATCACTTAATATCATTAAATTGATGATTGAAACGACACATTGCATAAGTCTTTGCATTGTCATGCGATATTGATGTTAGAATTTACATGTACGTCAATTCATATAAAATCGCTCGTCTATGCCGATTCGATTACATTATTTTTTAGAATTAATAATTCATATGCTTGACATGTGCAACTGTTCGATTGGAATATATACAATATCGAGCCTTATATTTGTGATCATAAAACACGCGTTGTTATTTAACAAATATTTTGAACGATCAATTTTAACATTTAAACAAACATGTATTATATTCATAAAATTCAATAGAACGAAGTTACAAATAGCAATAGGTTACAAATATTCTACAATTTGAATATTCATAATATCAAAAACTATTAATTAGTTTTACGTGACTTCCTGGATGTAAATCACATTCAATGTTATTGAATATTGATCAAGATCAATGAAAACTCACACTACTAAATGAAACATGAATGCAAAGCCTGAAGGAACATGCAGGAGGGCGGAGTGTACCTTGGCTGGCGGCTTGTTGCAGGCGCGGCTGTCCACGTGCTGCGCGGCAGCGGGCGGCGGGCTGGCGGCCGAACGAGCAGGCGGCATCCTCGGCCACTGACACCCTTCGGCCTAGGGACACGACCACCCTCTTATGGCCAACACCCTCGCGATAAAAACATTCCTCTTCCTCGGCTTGTTATTTCTTATATCGATAATATAAATTAAACATCAACTTCATAACATTATAATACTTTATTATAATGAGTTAAATGCACTGATATTTATACATGGTTTTATAAATTATAATAAAACAAAGAAAATTATAAACGGAAGTCAATTAATATCTCTTAAAAAATAATTATATTAAATTGTAAAATAATATGTCATGATAACGATTATAGTTAAACAAAAAAAATTCAAATCAATTTCATAATTGATATTTAATCATTGTGTCGATTATTATGCTAAACAAAAAGTAATTAATAATATAAAATTCTTAAATTCTCTAAACTTTCATTTAACTTCGATATATATGTGACTGTAGATGAAAAACTTAAATTTAACCTGCATAAAATGTTGCCAGTAATAAAAAACTACCGCAAAATAATTCATCAATACGCGCAAGCTCATAGAGCAACACTGTGCCCAGAATGAGATGGCCGTGACGTTTCCTCGTCGGCTTTGCTCTACCGCTATTCGACCGGCTTATTAGCATCAAATTTTCTTTCATATAACTTATACAAATATAATTTGTCACCAATACAATTGGCAAAGAAATATTCGTATTTAGTAATCGATCAACACTGTCGTCCGCCACCATAGGTGTGTCACTTTTTTTTAATCGAACCTATTCACCACTATGTCGATTAACATATAAATTATATTCATAATTCAATCGAATCATTTGTAAGCTTAAAATCTTAAGTATGTTGGAAAAAATTTACAGTTATGGTTGAATTACGCCATTAAATGGATACTCAACTATAAAATTATTAATGAATAACTTTACAATTTACGTCCTTTTAGAATTTAAAAAGATCATAACTGAAATGTTTAATTTATATTTCAGCAAAATGTCTGACAGGAAAGCGGAATTAGAGCGGAAAAAGGCCAAATTACAGGCCCTCCGAGAAGAAAAAGATCGGCGGCGTCGCGAGAAAGAACAAAAAGATGTCGAAGAAGCTACAGTAATATAATCAATACATTGAATTCACTAGATTATTTACGGCATACTTTACTACATTATTTTTTTATGTGTACAGTTGCGAGCTGCAGGGGGTGTTGGCGGAGAGAGCAGAAGGGACTTGGATGAAATGCTTTCATCTTTAGGAGTGGCTCCGGTCCACGAAGTGCTGTCTTCATTGTCATCTTTAACTTCACTAACGCCGACACCACCCGTTACTGCCTCACCAGATGCCAGCTTATTAATTGCTCAACAGGGGTCTGTTTTAATTCTTATCTTATTTCTCATTGTTTTAATTTTATTGTATATAAATATTTTAATTTTTAGGTATCCAAGGCGTACGCTGCCGCAGCTGAGCGTTGTATCTGTCCAGTCGACTAACATAGCACCCAAAGAATCGGTCACGTACACAAAACAAACTCAAACGGCAAACTCCAGTGGCCACGACCGGGACGGTGAGTCTTTCATATATTATTATCTAACAAAATTTTCATATTAAATACCAAATAATTATGATGCTTGGGTGAAACAAAATATTTCTTGAATTTCTTGAGTGTAGCGAGAATTTATTTTTATTTGAATCATTGTTTGAATATACTAAAATCAAAATTGTTCCTAGATGAATTGTTCAGGCGACATTGATTTTGTACAAGGATCATTCATGAAATTTTATATAATCAATACAACTATTATGACCGGGATTTTTTTTTCTTCGTTACTTACTAATTGAAAAAAATACCGTAATTTTTTTTACAAATTATTTACTATATTCTAATTAATTAATTTTAAGTATAATTATTATTAATAATATTAACCGATAAAATTATCGACGCTATTTTTATTGTATTCTGCAATTTATTGTAATCATAACAATTATATTTTATCCCCCGTTAATTCATGAAGCTTTTTTTTGTGCTTTTTGTATATTTTTTTCATCATGATATCCCAGTATCATTAATTTATTAATTTTCGACACTCGAGTTTTTATTATTTTATAATTTCTTTTTCATGCATGTTTTTTTGTTGCTTTTATAATTGTCATAATCCGTATTTTTTTTATATTGCATACATACTAATACTTAAAATGTTAGTTGATTTGATGGGTACTTGTATTAACCTTTTTTAGGCTTGTAGTTTTGACATAACATTTTGTAAAAATATATGTTGACCAGTTCATGGTGAGACGAATATTGCAGAAGAAAACGTAATAAATTGGTAACGAATTTGTATAAAATATGGTTATAGAGAAAATATATTTTTTTTAAAATCGGAAAGGGATTGAGAGATATTTTGAATTATTCATAGCCCAATAATCATATTCGATGTTTTAAACAAATTCATAATTAATTTTATATTTATTCTCGTTCAATGATTTTTTCTATTAAATAAATTCATATGTGTCATTAAAACAATTTATAATTTCATCTACATAGTATTAATACATAATTTAACAGATTCTCCAATTATATCATTGCATAAAAAAATAAATAATAAATTAATAAACCCAGTAAAAAAATTGACATTATACTTTATGATATGATTGGATATTCATTAAAATTATTTCAATGAAATATTTTAAAATTTAATCATTATTATACAATAACCATGGGTGATTGTTGAAATATCATATTCAAAATAGAATGTCTTTATAATATTCGTATATTTTAATTTAGAAATTGTGTTCGTAAAGGAATAAGTATTAATTATTTTTCATACGGATAACTTTCGCGCCATAATAGTTTAATTTTACAATTTCTAATTAATGATTAGAAATTATATTTTCATTCAAATTTGACATTGATTATTCTACTAAAATGCGTAAAACTTACAACACTATAATTAATGAAAAATGTATTTTTCATTAAAACATCGACACCTCGCCCAAATTAAAATGGATCTCGTGTATTACATTTTTATTCAACACTCCGTTATAAATAAATAACCTTTTAACTGCCCAAAGTCGATATTAAAAATAAATACTATGCCGGTAATATTAAATACGATTTATTTGCCGTCCATTCTGCATATTTATTGGGCAGTTAAAACGGCGAATCAAAGAGTCGATTGAAATTTGGGCGATTGTTTGTGTTGCTATTTTTATGCTACCCTAAAAAAGGCTGCTCTTCCAATGCCTCACCACTTGCAGGATACATGGAGGATTGGTGGCGCCCCAGAAAAGGTAAAAATTCACCATGACAAGTTTCAGACCACCAATTTTATAATTGCACATATGCATTCTAACTTCACGCTCATTTTTATTTATATTGTGGCGATATAAAATTGATGGATATTGAATATTTTATCAATTTCACGTATATAATACTACATCCTTTGGACATAATGTCTCTATTAGTTATTTTTTTAATAAACAAGGATTTATTCATTTTTAATATAGTATCAATATGAAACAACTTTAACATTGTACATATGTTAAAAAAAATCATAAAAAATAAATGTATTTATTATATATAAAATATTGAATTGCTATGAAGGACTATATCATTAATTTATGTTTAAAATAAATTTTTCAGCTTATTCATTTTTCTTCACCTATGTACTTCTCCCTCAGCACACTATTTGTCTATATCTCGCTTTATGTCACAATTTTTAAAATAAATCTTAAAAAATACACACTTACTTAAAATTTAAGATGAAATAAGATCAATTATAATTAAAATAACGTGTTTTTTTTAATAATAGTATTTTTACAGTCCCTGGAAATGATTTTTGTTTATAATTCGTGACTTGGAGCTAGCATCGTGTCTTCATTTCATTCACGACCCTATGGATATTTTTTTAAATACTTTCTTATAAATAAATTGTTAAAATAAAAGCTCAATATATCTTGTAATTTTTTTTAAATGGTTATATTCCATCAGGAGCATCTAAATATGAACTTTTATTTTATTAATGACATGCAATATTATTATAGTATTTAACACTACTTATTGCTTCCGCCATATCGGCATGCTTTTATTTTTTCGCACACACAACTGCGCACGCCAATGTGGCATGCTCAGATGCATGCAACTTTGATAGTCTAAAAAACCATGATCTTTTATTTATGTTTCGAAGTATGTATAATAGATGGCATATTTTCATATATATAAAATATATAAGGTCGGTCTACTTGACAAAGCACTTCTTCAAGCTGTTGGTTTGCGCAGTACATAACCTCCTTGTACTGTGCGAGTTGCCTTATGGGCGCCACCTCACTACCATTGAGCTCGTTCGTGTGTGCTCTTTCTTCCGCCAAATGCGAGGACAGGTGCTTTCAGAAACTCCCCGGTAACCAGAGCTATTACTCTGCTCAACCACTTGGCCGAATATGTAGATACAGCTAACCCCCCACTAACACTAAAATCCAGACCGTGTAAGTTAGGATAGTGTTATTGGGGTAAAGCCTGGCACGGTCGTAATTACACAGACGCTAGCCAACGTTTGACTGTATGCACCGCACAGACGGCCGCCCGGCTGTGTATGTGCAGCCGAACCCGTGTCAAATGAATAGTCGGCCTTGTATGTATTTGTCGCAATGCAACGGCGACAAGTTGGGGGTTGGCGGCGAATATTTCAACTCAGCGTGTAATTGGGGGGTCTACTGTATATATATTTGATGTTAAATATCGCTGTTTCGTTGATATTTTGTATGAGATTTATAATTCTTTTCTTTTCTTTATTGTTATTCTCTTCTTTATGGTTATATATGTAATTTTTTTCAAGTTACTTTTATGTTTTTATGCGTGATTGGCGACTTGGGTTATTCTGTAATTGTCTTTATGAAAAATAAATAAATGAATATGTTGAAATGTTCCGTCTTGTTGCAGTTGGACAAAATGTGCGGGACCCAAACATCTTTAAACTTTTCCTATATTTTTTAGACATCTTTGAGTAGTAGACACGTCGAATAGGCCGATCTTATTAACCGATCCATCACGGGGGCTCGAAAATAATCTCGATTTCGGTTTTCAAAGCCATTTCATCATTCACTTGACTATTATTCACTCTTCTCACTATTCCGTAGTCTCCAGGTTCGTTTTAATTTTTTTTTAATCCAACTTTGGCATTTTCTGAAATCTAATATATCAAATATAATATATCTTAAAGTACCACAAATATTTCTTGTGGCTTCACTGGCATTTTTTTCATGTGATATTTTTTTATCTCAAATCAATATTCGAATAGCATACTGTTTTAAAAAAATGTTAACATATGACTTTCCAATCACGTCTCTAAAATGCAACATTAATTTTAGGTACCTCTAATACTTTTTGGGTATTTTAAAGAGATTTCATTCATTTTAAACTTCATCATTTTTTTGGTGCTTTTGTAACACTTTGTAATGTAATGCTGTAGTTAATTGACACTCATAAGTCGGAAGATAAAATGAAACGAAATACTGTGCCAGTGATTCTTGAGACGTTTTATTATTAGTTTCTATATAATTATTTGAATGTATTTCTAAATTAAATGAAATAAATAAAAATATTTTTTCAAACAACAATAAAGCTAAGACTTAAGTATATTGATAAAACAATAATGATCACCACCAAAACGTGTAGCTCTATTATAAGGTGATTGGTAAAGTGTTCATAAAAATTCCAAAACTTTTTTAAGCAAGATATTATGATTAAAAAACTGAATGAATTTGGGTTTTGAATCATAAATTAAAATATAATTACTAAAGGAAGTCGAGAATCATATCCAGGGATTATTTAGTAGCTTTGAGAAATTTTCCATTTTATAAAGTGGGATATACGTACATAAGGTTGTCCGGTATATTTTGAAAAATGTGTGTTGTGGTGTATGTTTGTGTGTATTTGTATGTATTACAATATCCTATACTCTCTTGTACAAAAATATAAATCAACCCAGTCTATATTTATTGTAAGCTAACATTAGTTATTCTAAATAATTTCATAAAAATAAAATTATTGAAATAATTTGAATACAGATGCAAATCAATCAAATCAAATTAATTAATTTTATTATCCTTACGGTTATATATAATCTGGGTAGAGAAATTTACTTATATAATATGTATATAATTTATATCATTCATCATACTTGGAATTTGAATAGCTTATATGATAACATTGTTGAGTTATGTATTATTTTATAATTAAAAAAAATGGTTCATCAATAACTATAAATTCCAAGTATTAATTTTATAAATATTAAATCACAATATTTTTTTTTCAAATATAAACCTCACCATAATGTCATTATCAGAAAATATTTAAGATTATTTTTCAATTTTATTTCTTATAGCTCACGCGACTGACTACTACGGTAAGTTTATGTACCCCTTATGTTATTTGATTTCAATCAGACGCTTAAAATTAATAATAAATTTAACTAAGTGCATAAAGCCATTCAGACTCTCCCGTCACTTAACGTGAAACTTTATCGCATTCCGTTTCTAATAATCCCATAATGTGTTCCTCTCTAATAAGCATTATGCGATGCGTAAAGTTTATAAGGTTTTTTTTACATGGTGATGAAGGGTTATAAAACTGAAAAATATTAATCGCAAAACTTGAGTAACTCTTCCAGAGTTCTCCATCTAGTCTATGTACATTGTAATTGTTCAATATCTCGATACTTTTTCTCATTGGTGTAATATTAATTTCATTATCATTCTGTTAATTATCGAAACTAACCAAATCTTTGTTTAATACTAACATTGATGGGAGTGTATACTTTTTGTCTTTCTTTTTTTGTCAATGTCGCTAATTTTTAATCATATAATAATGAAGTCAATTACTTCTTCAGATGGTTTAACAAATGGCATTGTTAATTTTTTTATTTATTATTTAAGGAAAGAGGGTTTTAACGTAATTAAACGATGATAACATTTGATCTCAACCATCACAAATCAAATCATCTATATTCACACTTACTAATTACAGAAAATTAAAGAATAAATCTGATTAATTGAGACTTTCGTTTAATTTTTTTGATTATATTTGTATATATTTTTAAATGTTATGTAACTTCATTGACAAAAAGTAAAATTTGAATATTGCAGTAAACTCTCGATTTACGTATTTTTTTTTATTTTAATCATATCGATAAGTTATAATCTACTATTGCAATGTAATCGAGAGTCTTCTGTATATTTATTTATTTATATATGCTTAAAATGGAGCTGGAAAGCTTGCAAGGGACTATTGGTTTTACTAACTCATATCAATTTATTTCTCTTCTGCTCTTCTAATTTATACACGGCGCTTTAAGTTCACTTTTTCACACATAACGGCATTTTTTTAAAAAGGGAAGCACTTGCCACTGCCATCTATATATTCCTCAACCTTGAATTTTATTGAAAAGATTGTATTGAAAACAAATACATATATGAAATAAATTGTCATATGTTATGAAACATAAATTATAAAATAAATTAATGATATATATATATTTTGTTTTATAAACAAATGACACTGGGAATCATTGTATTTTTTTTTGTTAGTCTGAAATGGATTGTGCATTTTTATTAATACTTAATAATGTATGTTGACACAGTACTGACATGATTTTATTTTTCCTCTCCCTTTTCAAGATGAGTACAATTTAAACCCGGGTTTAGAGTGGGAGGACGAGTTCACAGGTAGGTCTCTATACTGACACATTCCCGTCGTTTTGTTTCTAATAACCTTTAATAGGAAACACAGCTTGCATGATTATCATTCAATTTAAAAATTATTAATTATATTTTCAATTACATTAGTACTGACCGTAATCGTATCAGATCTAGCATTAATTGAAAAAAAGAGTCAGAAAAACTATTTCGTTTTAGTTTACCTGATCCTTGACTCGAATATAAGGCACTTTTTCTGTCCAATAATTAAACTATGCCGTAAAATTAAGTTATAATAAATTATAATTATTTATTTTGGCAAATGATGGCAGCGAACAGTGTTTTATATCCCGTAACTCTCATTAACGCTGTTCGAACTCTTATTCATAATTTATAATCTAATAAGTATTCCTTTTAATTTAATTTTTCATAATTTTTCATAACGATATTAAAAGGGATGTTTATGTTCTCGTAATTAAATTTTATACTCTGGTAGATATAATATTCATTAATTATAAATGAAAAATCGCTTATTCATTAAAAATCTTCGCAATTTTTAAATCATCATCGCCTACTGCATTCTTAGATTTTTAAATAGCTCAAAATTAATTTTCAGTAATATTTTGATGTATATGTATAATATTCATAGATTCATAGAAAATTTTCGATTAGTTTTTTTTTTAATTAACTATACATAATAATCGGATTCTTATTTCGACTTTATATAAGTTCTTTAATGCCTGATTTTATCCGATGAATTATTTTTTAATATAAAAATTACATTTTTGTATACATATTGATGTAACTCGCTAACAACTACTAAGATAATTGAAAATATATTGATTTTTTTTATTACTTTTGTCAGCAAATTAAATTAGGGGCCAACATTTAATCATATATTCTCGTCCGAATAAATTACACACATTTTTATTTAACGTTACACTATAGTTTTTAAAAATAAATAAATCGATTCCGATTTTATCTATCTGTTTCCGTGATTGATATGGCCCCTATATTATGTTTGATTTATAGTATTTATACATTAGATTTATTATTATTTACTACACCATTTCCCTATGCTTAGCTTGGGAAATATAAATTTTCATGCATGATTCAATTATTTTTGGTCTATAGACTTGTAGCTTTATTTTTCGACGCTTGTTGCATTGCCCACATTTACTATACAATACATAGATATTTTTTTATCTCATTTTTATGGTTAATCATCCACCTTATTGTGGAGAGCTCGGGAAGTCATCGGTATCTTTTAAGTTACAGCACATTTTTTTTTTAATTTTCTCATGTGCACATTGTTATGATTCAGTAATTGCTTTTTATAGCAGATTTAATTTTTTTTTATCTACGACTTTTGCTTGTGTTTTCTTTCTATTTATAATCAAACTCATCACTATTTTATTTTTAATATGTCATATATATATCCGCCTGACCCTATTTAACGCAAATACATGATCGCAACATGATTTGGCTTTAATTTTGCACATTTTTTCTATTGTTAGATATTTCATGTTAGGTGTTGATTTTTATTTGTAGCTTATTTTGTAAATATTTTATTAAGTTTTTGTTATAAAGATAAATAAGAATGGTTGCATCAATATTTTTGCTATCACAATTCTATTCATTTACACTTATAATTATTATTAAATATTGCAATAACTTCAATTGAATATGGCATATATTTTGTCTAATCTCGTTTAAATCAATCGGCCAACCATTCTCAGTTAGAGAGTAGAGTTTTATTTTTATTTTCTTAGCTAGATAGAAAAGGAATAGGTAGTTAGTCAGGTAAATTTGTTTCGTGCGGGACCATCTTATTCACCACTTCAGTGTTAACGTTCGACGATATTGGCGGGGTGCGGAACCAAGGAGAGGAAGAAGATCATAGTCTGGACGGTCAAACTTCCGGCGGCGGAGGCGGCTTCCACTCTCGACTGCCACCGGGTATCCTGCCGCACGGATTGCCGCAGGTCAAGGAGGTGCAGCCTGCAATCACACAACTGGAGAAAGAACTGAAAAAGGAAGAGGAGAAAAAAGCAGGTAATATATTTATTACAACAAACGCCATATTTAAGAATAACGAATACATCACTTTATTTAAATTTCAGTTAGGGAACTAAGCGAGGATGAAAAACAAATGATTATTCTTTCTGATGACTTTCAATTGTTCGTGTCACGAGCCAGTAAAGTCATGGAAAGAGCTCTTGCTGAGAATATAGATATTTTAATGGATTATACTGGAGGAGAGGATACAGATGACGCTCGGTAAATTTTGCTATGATTTTCATATTTATGTACAATATATTTTTCTCGAAGCGAAAACGAACAAGGCTTCTGAAAGTTTAGAATAAATTATTGTGTGCAAATGACGATATTGCTTTGCCAAGATACTTCGCCTATTTGGGAACACAGATATTCCTTTAATTTGTTTCGAACCACAGCCTTCAACATTTCCAAAACCACTTGTACTCGCGATTCTAATCACAGTCTCCATAATTCTTACTGTGTATAGTCTTCCATTATCATGCTAGGGAATTTATCTTTGTTTATTTCCTAAAACTGATAACTTTTTAAGTATTACCTCCTTGGAATTAATTGGGCAGAATGCATTTCTACTGTAACAGTCTAGCCTGGTTTTAGTTATTCATAGTGAATTATTGCCAAAACGTTCCACCAAACACAAAAGCATAACATTTTTCAGTCAATGATGGTTCAAAGGAAGGTCAAACACTTACCAAATTTTCTCATTAACCACTTCATGCTCGCTCACGAGTATTTGGGTCAAGCAGAAACGTTCAATTTCCGCGCTCACGCGTATTCGTGTGAAGCCGTGTGCAAAAAATGGACAGAAAAGGGTTGAAAAAAAATATAAAAACATTTTAATGTTTTTAATACAATTATATGCTTCAAATTAAAAGAAAAAACAAATACATTTATTTGGAACGTTTGGCCAAAAATAATTCGGGCGTGAAGTGGTTAAGGCAGATTTTTGAAAAAACGTGAAAATTCAACATTGACACCATTTACAGGCCTAAGCTATACGTGGCGATTAGGAGTCTCAATATTCCTTAAAAGTTGATAAATATGGTAAGGCTTGAGCTAATATCAGAAGTCCGATGCAAAGTGTTTTTTCAATCTGAGCTATCTGAAGAATTTGAGACACAATGTGGTTTGAGACTGGGTGATGCTCTAGCATGTTTGTTGTTTAACTTTTATTATACCTTCGAGTGCTAAGACTCTGGCATGGAAACAACAGGCACCATTCTTTATAAATCGGTGCAGCTTCTTGCAAACGACATAGACATTATGACCAGATCTCGGGAGGCTATCAAGGAGGCATGCCAGCGAATAATGAGAGCGGCAATTGGCACGGGACTGGGAAGGTTCAATGAAAAAATACTAAAATCAAGCTCTACATGATCATAATCTTTGGGCTTTAACAAAATAAGAATTCCTTATTAAACCTCATGCCAGAATATAATCTTAATTTAATTTTATTATTATTTTAGTGACGATAAGGGTGATGCGAGACTTTCTTTAAATCGCACATTTTTCTGCGAACGCTGGTCGAGAGGTCGATGTGCAACATCGTTAGATTGGAGCGCTCATCATCCCGAGCTTCTATTAGCAAGTTATCATAACAGCGAAGATGCGCCTCATGATCCCGATGGTGTTTGTTTAGTATGGAATACTAAATTCAAGAAGACAACCCCTGAAGACGTCTTTCATTGTCAATCACCTGTCATGAGCGCCACATTCGCACGGTATTAAATTAAATCAATTTTATTAAATATATACATATTATGTAAACATCTAAATTGTATAATAATAATTTTAGATTTCATCCGAATCTTATACTCGGTGGTACATATTCGGGACAAATTGTATTGTGGGATAACCGAGTTCAGAAACGAACGCCAGTCCAACGCACTCCGCTCTCTTCTCAAGCACACACCGTAATAAACATTTTATAATTCTATCGGATATCCTGCGGCATAATTAATAATTAATGATGTTTTTCAGCATCCCGTTTATTGCTTAAACGTAGTGGGTACTCAAAATGCCCATAACCTTATATCCGTATCAACAGACGGTAGGTTGTGTTCTTGGTCTTTAGACATGCTCTCACAACCGCAGGAGACTTTGGAATTACAACATAGGCAAAGCAAAGCTATCGCCGTGACCTGCATGGCATTCCCGCAGTCGGATGTAAACAACTTTGTTATCGGCAGCGAAGAAGGATGTGTATATTCGGGTAAGTTATAATAATATTATGTTCGGTATATTGAAAATATATTTTGATTCATTTTATCGTATTCAGGATGTCGTCATGGTATCAGAGCCGGTGTAACGGAATCGTTTGAAAGCCACGCAGGACCTGTTACCGGAATTTCATGTCATTCAGTATCAGGCGGTATTGATTTTTCACATCTCTTCCTCACATCATCAATGGATTGGACACTGAAATTATGGAGTCTTAAAGTATGCATCTATAAGCGCACATCCATTTTCCGATAAATAAATAATTATTCATTTGTTTAAACATTTATTTTTTTCAATTATAGGAAAATAAGCCGTTATATTCATTTGAAGACAGTGGCGATTACGTTTTGGATGTGTGCTGGTCTCCTGTTCATCCCGCATTGTTTGCTTGTGTCGATGGCTCAGGACGACTTGATTTGTGGAATCTTAATCAAGATACAGAGGTACGTTTTATAATTAATTTCAGGGGCGGCTCATGACTTCGTCGTACCAAGAATAACAATTTTTATTGCGAAATTAAACAAAAATATATTTTGTTTACATATAAACATTAACAAAACAAACCACCAAAATTTAAAATCTTTAGGTTATACTTGTTTTTTTTAATATTATTTAGGTTCCCGCCGCTAGCGTGCAAGTCGACGGCGGAGTCGCTTTAAATCGCGCCAGTTGGACTCCAAACGGTCAACATATTACGGTCGGAGACGATACTGGAAAAATCTGGGTTTATGATGTAGCCGAGGTATTTCTTTTTATCTATTTTTTTAATAAAATTTCTCGATGTTAATTATTTTACTGATGGCTAATTGTATTGTTTATATTTTCAGCATTTAGCATCTCCCCGCCACGATGATTGGAATAAATTTGTATATACGATGCAAGAGTTAAAAAATAATCAGGCCGACGACGAGATGGACAAATTAAATCTCACGGCAGCTTCCGGCCCCAGCTCACTCTCCAGCATGTCGTCTCTAACTTCCAACCCTTTGCGATAAATTTATTTTATATTCAGCTTTATTTTAACATAGTATTGGAATTAATATCATTCCTAATTGCGATAGAATAAAATTAATAATAACCCTTTTGTAAATTATTTATTTATCGTTATGCTTAATTTATATTGTATTGAATATATGTCATTAGATAGTATATTTGTATTTCAATGTGCTATATAACAGGATCAACATAATAAATAGATACAGCTTTAAACAATTAAATAGCAGCGTTCGATTATTAAGTTATAATACTTAAAGCCTATTATCCATTTAATTATATTTTTAAATATATGTAGAGACTTGAATGTGTACTATGTATATGTAAAATTATTGAGATAACGCTTTAGGACCACTTTAAATATATTTGCATAGATTTGATTATGATAATTAGTTTCAAAGTATAAATTTATTTGTTATCCCACATCTATATTTGTGATAATTGGTAATTATTTAAAATTAAATTATTAAGTGGTCCTATGTGTATTACAATATATAAAATCTATAGTCATCCTCCGTAAAAATAATTGTTATTGCATTTTTTTATCTATGTATTGTTATATCTAATATACTTACCAATAAATAGTTTATTGCCTATAGAATATTGTATTATTGTGTTTTATTGTAAGAAATTTACATGCTCCACACATTTAACCCTTTGCTATCCAATGATTTTTTCAATTTTCTGTCTATTTCTGTTATTTCCAAAAACTAAATTTGGCCTTATTATAATATCTGAAATATCTCTTCTATTAACCATTATAGTTTTTATTAAATACAGTAAACCCCCCTATAACGTCGGGATAGGTTCCACGTAATAGGGGGGGACGTTATAGCGGGTTAAGGTTTTTCAATTTTATTTTTTGATTTAAAGGAAATCAGTAAATCAACACATTCTCTTTTTTTTTTTTCACATTTTTTTATACGAAGAATGACTGAGCTCATGCCGATGATTTATTATCCTCGTGATTTAGGGTTGATCGAATCTACCGCATTTGCCGGTGTGAGCAGATCAACGACATTTTATTAGTTAAATTTTATAAAATGCTTAGCATGATGAATAAATGTAATAAAACTATTCCGAATATGTTTCTTTATTCCAACCACTAAGCATAGAATTAAAACATCAAAGAAATCGACGATATGGAAATAATTATTGTAGAGACCTTATTGTGAAATTAGATTCTATCATTAATAAGATTAAGAGGTATGCACGATATTTCATAATCAAATGGTTAAAAAAAACGTGAGCATCGATTTACCTGATTATAATTCGTTCCATGATATAAAAGTAGAAAATATTTTCATTGCATATGCGGAATATCCCTCGAATGCTCTTGATAGCCCTCGCGTCGATAGCCTCGCCCGATGAATCACCAACATTTCTATTTAGTTTCGCCGGATGCGGTCGACGTCAAGCGATCCGAGCTACATTATGTCATTGCTCTAACGCTATAGGGTCTCGGACGCTATATGAAAAAAAAAAAAAAAACCGCCACAAACGTTATAGGGGGGAACGTTATATGAGAGGACGTTATAGGGGGGTTTACTGTAGTTAGATAATGAGGATAATTTATGACTCTTCGCTTTCTGTTCTACAATTCCCAAATTAAATCCATTATTTCAAAAAATTGTTTGCAAATATATTTCAGAATGAAATTCTCATAACCCATTGACTTTCATTTGAGCAAACTACTGCCTCACTCTGCAGGATTAAAACCTGACTCAACTGGGCGAACACTGAACAGACAAACTCGGAAATAATGGCATTTTGCAAACGCTTTATAAAAAACTGAATATAAAAAACTAAATACTGAATATTATGAGATCATGATTAAACGAACTGTGATTCCATCTGGCATATCCAAATCTAACACAAACAACTCTGCTCAACAATACGCCATGTGTCATATGCAGAGTCTTTCAGAGAAAATGCGAGGCCCAGAGCAACTAATATTTTAGAGGCCTTTCAAAATTTAAAATAAGCACTGAAAATACCATTGAATATTTTCAACTTGTCTTATGGTAAGTTTTAAATTTCGTGACGTTTTACCTGAAATGTGGTGCCGGGGACGTTTGCTGAGAATACCATGAACCGCTAAACGCACAAACGTGTCTGTCCTAAAAGAAATGGGGAACTACAAAAAAGGCCGACTTTCGACCATATGTCTCAAAAGAATTCTTTGATACTTTGGGCATCTCGTCAGAAGAAACGATAGCCTGGAGAAGCTCGTCGTGCTTGGTAATTTACGAGGACGCAGGGGAAGGGGTAAGGCGCCACCCGCTGAAGCGACCAAGTGAAGACCGCCACAGGTTCCACCGTAGTAGCTGCGATGCGGTACGCAGAATGCAGAGAATCCTGGAGAGACAAGATCAAGAATTTCCGGAACTCGAAAGATCACGTTCCTTAGACATAAAAGTGCCGACTAAAAAAGAACATATTGACATGCCAAGTTGAGGCCCCTAAAATGGCAGCAGCCACTCATATCTTCTATTTGATGATAGGCTCTAGTTATAATTAATATTATAACCAGATTATCATGACATAACATTATTATTAAAAATAAATATGAAATTCATTTGTTTTAATTTTTTTTATTTTAAAAAGAAAATTTGGTTTGTTGACTCGTTTTTGTCAACAAATGTTCAAGAAAAACTATTAGAATTGTGCTGAATTGTTTGTTGAAACCATAATTTATTATTTAACACTCTTCTTCTTTGTGTTTTACCAACAAAAAATGATCGATATATCGAAGTTCCACTGTATTTATTATCTATTTATGGAATAGAGAAATAAAATAGCACATGCATTCTGTTGATTATATATTTTATTTATTTACCACATACAGTATTTTGAATATTGGCAATGTTATACAAATAATAAGATGGAGAATCCTATGATTGAAAATGTGATTATCTACATACAATAAATAGTAAGCACACGAAAAAGTACCTTTATTAAATTATTTCAAACTGGAAAGCTCGCGTGGCTTTATATTGAGAAGAACGTAACCCAAGCAATATCATATTTTTGTTATCAATGTGATCTGTTACCGTGTAAAATATGACACATTCAATTCGGAAAAACTTTAACCGAAACGACATAAAAAACAGAATAATTAGGTTTGGAAAACTGAATGCTATCAAATAATATATACTAAATCACTGTTTGCTATTCATTATACTACTAAAAAAATTTAAAACGTCACTAAATAGTATTGTCACTTAAAAAACTAAAATAACGTCTTAGTTTAATCAGCCTCAACGTCGAATTTACATTAATATTTATTTAATGATACACTTTTTTTTTACAATCTACCGGTATGGTTATCACTTTTTTAGAAGAAGTATTTATTTTTATACAGTAGACCACTATGTAAATTCATTCAAACGTCTAGAATCAATTCAAATTTGTGTTGATCATCGATTATAAATTATGCTTATGGTTTTTAAATAATTTTAGCATACGTATGAAGCTGTAAATAAGAAAAATATTACACAATTACCACTACTTACGTCTTAATGATCTCAAATTATGAACTTTCGGTTTAATTGCAAATTAACTTCCCAGTTTAATTAACAGTAACCAACATTTAATCGTTGGCACAGTCACATATTGAACGACGCTATCACGTTTAATACATTATATATATATTATTAAATATATTGAGTATAAAAAATCTTATGTCTATACAAACAACACACATACATGAAGATTAAAAATAATAAATTATATAAGTGATCGACCCGCACATCTCAATTGGCATTCAAGTTGGAGTTAGCTCGGATTAGCAAAATGTTGGTTTGCTTATGAATGCAGGTATGGGTCATTCTATTCATTAGATTTTTGATCTACACGTTTTTTCATATTAAATATTGCTTATAATATTTACAATATTGTATTGTCGATCCGAGACAGTTTTAAAAAATCATAAATACACTGTCGGGTTTATTTTCATACATTAATTTAAGAAGAAATCATTTGCTACAACACGAATCATAGCTTAAACTACTTTGGAATGCAATACATTTCAAAAAAATAATAATTTCTCAACGCATTTATAATTGTTTTAGAATATTCTTCGGAAGAGCTGTATTTTAAAAGAAATATTTTTTTTTAATTGAGCAAATGTATTCCAAATAAGATTTTAATATGCACTAATATTATGTACAATCGGATTAATATGATAATACGATGTATTTCCACTATGGCACAAGCAATTAAATTGGCACACGTGGACGGATGTTTGAGCCAAAATTTTTCAACGTACAAAACTTCAGAAATTAATCAGACGCCGGCAAATGTTACAAGTCTACATACTAAAAATTGTGTAGTTCATTTTTTGAGCACAATATATTATTCCCGTTGAGCATAATCGATTGTAACAATTAAAACTTTTTCATATACACTCGCTTTAATAAAATGCAGAATCACACAATTCATGAAATATTTTCACATGTCTTTTTTTACATGTACGTATTAATAATAATCATCACAAAATTACTTTAATACGTATGACTTTTATTTTACTATAGTAAAATCTAATTACACAGTTACTAAGTCGATTAAGTAATACCACATTTACTTATTAAAATTCTTAGTTTAAATAAAATCATAATTAATTCTGTAATAAATAGATTTTAATAAAAAATAACTGATAATTTTTTTTACATTCGATCACAATAGTGTCTTTGAATAAATTAAGTTACAAACATAAAGAGCTTAACACAATTATATCACTGTGGAGCGTACAACGCAAAACACACCAGGCTGTATACTCGGCGACATTTATGCATATTTATTGTTATCGTTAATTGCAAAATTAATAATAACGCACAAATAATATCATCATTCTAAATGTTCCCCGTGATCGGTCTCCGTCAATCAGCCTTTTCCATACGCGGGTAAAATTATAGAAACAGATTTCCTTCCGGACGTGACGGAAGACGCATCGGACTTTCTAGGCGTGTGCAATTTTTCAGTTTCGTTGATATTCTTAATATTCTCTTTTTGAATATTAATTTCTTCCAACGTTGTCAATTTGCATTCGACGGCTTGAAAGTCTTGAGGTGGATGAACGAAGGAAAATGTCTCCAACTGATCTACAGATGGCATCGGAGAATCAATCCCACTCTCCGTATCACAGATGCTCGTCCTGAAAAATTAATTCAATACATTAATATATGAAAAATAATTGTTATATTATATAATATTAAAGTATTCGGATATTAATATAACGTTTTTTATATTAAACAAGTCAAAGTGGATATAAATTTTAGCCATCTTTCTAACAAATTATTTATATCTTTTTTTATAAAACACTAATATGATTATTATTGATCTTTTCAATCAAAATAATGCATGGACCAAAAAATTTGATAACACTGATCTGGTATCAATTTCTAATTTAGCAGCATGTGGTCAGCAGTTGTAAAAACACCTTCATTGTTAATCAGAGTCTGATCTAACTTTCCAATATATCTTTCCGTTATTGTTTGACATGTTGAAGAATTCCGTAGTAGATTATTCTTATGATATCCCACAAGATCAATGTTATTCAATATCAGGCACATTTAAATTATGAAAATAAAAAAGGATAGAAAAACGAGCATTTAAATTAATTTATATATTAGAATTGATGAAGAAAAGTTTATATTTATATATATCTCTTAATTGATATCTGGGCTTGCCTTTTTTTTACAAAATAAATGCTTTTTTAAATTTATTATTGCACAAATATGAATACATTTCTATTTCTTTTTTTAATATTTTGATATTCAGCACTAAAGGATAATCAAAATTATATTTTTAATTATTTATTTACATTATTTTCAATTTTTATAAACTTCTCTACTTCTATAATGTTAGAGTATACTAATATAAAGGTTTCTCATAAAATCCAGAGATTATGTTGAAATGATGATACTAGAAAATTATTTTCAAAAATTGTATTTAATAAATATAATAGATATTTTTATCTAGTCTACACATATTCTCGAGTTTAACCTAGCCATGTCGATATTTGGGACCTCAAAATTTTGATTATTCTCGAATAACTCTTTTAATATAAATCCTACATGTCACAATCTTTTGTATTTGACTCCAAAAAAGTCTAAAGAATAAATATTTTATATAATCAATTATTGCCCGCAATTGCGAAAAAATAAATAAAAACAAAAATATTCCGTTCTGTTGCGTCGGGCGTTTTGTTTTTTCTTGCTCGTATCCGGTACGATATGCCAAATGCGAGCGAAACGTATACTAGTGACAAGTGCCGTGAGAACTCAGTCTGCGAAGAGACATCGCCAAGTGCGCATGTCATTTACGCGTCGTATCGATCAATTAAAAAATCCAAAATATCGACCAAATTATGAAGTATAGCATGAATAACTATTGATGAAGAATTCATCAATATCTTGATGTATGTGGAATCCATACTTTCTACCTCCACATGTTCATAAATGATAAATTCTGAAGGCTTCTCTGCCAGCTGATGAATTGTATTAATGAAATTATTAGTCTTCCGCATCCAAGTATATTTTTAAGCTTAACACTTAATCAGCCGTGATATTTCTCTGATACGAATAACGACGTATTACCCAAACAAATAGACTGTAAATTAAAATCGCTATAACTCAAATAAACTAGATCTTATTTTCTACTATGCTACTGATCTAATAAATTCACTATCAAATACACCTAAACTTAAAAAGATTTATATATAATATATATTCTGAATAAGTTGAACACCAATGCACGGTTTTAACTGCTCTGATTTCTAATATTCATTTTGGTAATTTAATGATTAACATACGAATCTCAATGTCAGATGTTTATTATTATTATTATTATAATGAATCGTGAACGATGCAATTTATTGTAAACTGTAAAAAATCAATGATTTTAGTCCAAAAAATCGTGCCTTCGAGTGTACATTTCTTAGTATACTGTCCATAAATTTCATTAGCGTATGTATTTAAATAAACAAATGTGCGGCCGGTAAAGATCGGGCTTCAAAAAACTGATTAATCAGTTTCCGGCCGATGGTGATCGGGCTCCAATATTCGGCCGCTTAAGTGTTAATAACTACAATTTAATAATTTACAAATCATCTTTGATACTTATCCTATTCCCATGTGTCATAAATATTTTTGTTGCTGTATTTGGGGTACGAAATTTAGAATACGTTGAGAATCAATTCTGTTGTTTCGAATAAGTTGCTTTTACACTTATGTGTAATATCCAAATTTACAGACAACCTAGCACAATTGTCCATTGAAACTTGACAATATTTAAAAACGACAGTTATATCCGAATAATTTAATATGGATTATTGATATACATATACTTATGTGGTGGCGGACTAGGAGTACGAGACAATGGGAAGCTCGCCACTTCTCTCGGTCCCGACAACGATCGAATTGAACCAAACGTTTGAGCAGGGCTCAGCGTTGCACCGGGAGCTGCTAAAGCACTGGAAAAAAGAAAATAAAATATTAATTAGTTTAATCATATTTTAATAAATGTTATAAATAAGATATGTTCTATTTTCAAAATAAATTCCATATTAAAAATTGCATCTGTGTCAGTTTTCATTATTATTTCATAAGTGCAATGTTTTACGACGTTGTTCATCATGCAATTCAGTCATTAGGCTTATTGTAAATGTAAAAATGATAATGATAGAACATTTAACTTATTTTCTAATGTATTAATAAAATATTGAACAACAAAATGTATGTATTTTTAAAATATATATAATTAAAAATTAAATGAAAAAATATTATCTGGTCATTATAATTTATGACTTCAGATGTGATGAGGGTAATTTATAACAATCTTAAATTACGTATACATATATTCATATTTACATACGTAGGCAGAAATTTGCGTTACGTGTAAAAAAACCTTTCAAATTTTTCCGTTCGTGATCGGGGTTCAGAATAAATAAAAAAGGTTAAAAGATCGAAGATAAAAGGCATAACACGCAAACGTCTGGTTATGTCAAAGAAAAACATAAACAACCCCCGGTAAAATTTGCACCTATTTGACCGCAATTACATTGGCGAAGGTTAATAAAAAAAAGCTCTATATATTATCCCGTTCATAATTCTTGTAGATAACATTTATAAAGCGATAGCGTCTTCGTCTGTGAATCGGTGTACAACGATGCCATAATCTAGTTTAGAAAGTTTTCTAAACGTAGGCGATTTACTCGACAATCTGATAATGTAATAGAATTCTATACTAATACTCGTTGTAAGGTTGTTAACGTATGGCTTCCGTTGGATTTGAACTTTCAGGGCTTGAACTTTCAAGTCTGAAGCTACATATATAAAATGAAACGGCGTTAACGCCGGCTGCTTTGGTGAGATTACGCCGCATCAAAACTTGAGACATCAACGGCGAGGGATTCAGATGGAAAAGCTCTCTCAATATCTTAGCCGCAATCAAACGCTATTAACAAAAGGCAAAACAAACAAAACAAAAATTTTATAATGTATTTCTTTTTAAGGCCATGGAACTATCATTTCATAATCATTTGCCATCCACGAGACACTCACTCGCTGAGCGTATGGGACTTACCAAACTCTCGAAAGGTAGTCGAGCGAAAGGAAACTGAGTATTACACGTGACGTGAGTGTTTCCCTTTTGTGTCTATACCGCGGAGACCCAAACCGTCTTGGTATGCGTATTTTTGTAAAGAGTTTCCCTCTTTTGGCTATTATTAGATTTGAACATGTGTTCTCTAACATCTTGATATCTGATTTTACGGATGGATTCAGACAAGTAGGAGATTTGTCTCGGTATTCGCTTTCCTCTCCTCTATGCGTTATATGCTTATAACGAGTCGCAAGTGATTATTAATCTTGTCGTTAAATAGCAATCCTTTCATCGTGGAAAAGACCTCCGCAAAGAGTCCCTTAGAAAGAAGGAAGAGGAACGAAAGTGTCGAGACTAGACCGTTTATCGATTAATAGTTAAGGGTTTTCCTTCCCAGGGTATACTGGTTTTGTGATAAAAAACCGCTAAAGACAAGATATACATCTGCATATATAGATACATACATACGTACTTTAAACATGTGTTTCTAGCTTTTATTATTACAAAAAGGGCAAGGACAAATACATAATTAAATCTGAAGGTCCTCGATTTAATTTAAATAAGTTAAGCAAATAAGAGATTTCGGGCGAAGCAGGTGCCAAGTTTTAAATACAAAACACAAAATACAAAACGATTTAAATACAAAACAATTCTTACGAAAGATATTTAGCAATAGACAGACAATAATAAATTATGTGATGATCATCTTGGAAGAGTTTTTAAATCATTGTTTTGCTTAGGCTGGGAGACCGGAAATTGCTATCAAGGTGACCGCAGTTTCGAGCGGTTTGTCCTTGAAATCGTGGTGTTTCCAAAATTAATTTAGTATTTCCTTTCCTTTGATATGGATGGTCGTAAAACTAAACGAGACATTTATTTGCTTGAGGGACCTTCCGATGCTAATCCAATTTATTAGTGCGTCGGGTGAAACACGATCGGAATTGCAGAAAACAACGGGGTTCTATTTCAGGGGTGAATTCTAAAAATACACATATAGAGATTTCTACATAAAAAATTTACTGCGATCGATATGCGGTATATAACGCCTTAAATAATATATAAAGCCTTAAAATAAAATAACATGAAAATTAGCACTTTTAATAGTCGTAGAAATCGATACTTTAAAGAAAAATCTACACAAACAACAAGAGTTATTTTTGATACTCTTAAATATTACAGCTTATTGATTTTCTCACAATTTTGTTCAATATTTAAAAATAGTTGACCATATTTCGGAGCTATTGAAATTATTTACAAATAGATCATAGTATGGATTAAACTCAATTGTTATTAAAAAATGATTTAAAAATTCGCAATTTTGAATACTACACGAGAACAAAGGAAGTTTAACAAAGTTCAATAATATTTTTACGCTCATAAAGTTTATGTTTTTCGTTGGCAAAAAACTGATCCAGTTGATTTTTTACCTTTTCATTTGAAGTAAAGGTTTTACCGTCTAAAAAAAATTGTAGAGACTGGAACAAATAATAATCAGAAGGTGCCAGATCTGGAAAATATGGTGGGTATAGCAGTATATCCCATCCAAGCTGTAAAAGCTTTGGCGAGTTAACAAACTTGTATGAGGTCTCGCATTATCTTGGTGGAACACTACACCTTTTCTATCGATTCTGACCTTTTCTGTTCAAGTGAATTATTCAATTTGTCCAGCTGATGACAGTACACCTCAGAATTGATCGTTGTGTTGTCCGGTAGAGTAAAAAAAAAGATTCTTTTGAAATCCCACCATATGGGATCACCTTTTTTTCATGAATATCGGTTTCGAAGTACTTTGAGCCGGTTGATCTTTTTTACTCCATGATCTCTTTCGTTAAACATTGTTGTAGACAACCCATTTCTCGTCCCCAGTGATGATGCGCTTCTAAAATGGATCATTTTCTTGATGTTTGAGAAGCAAATCACAGACGTCAACGCATCGGCATTAATTTATTTTTGTAAGAATATGAGTAACCCATGTGTTTTGAAATTAAACCTAGGCGATTCAAATGATCAAGAACGATCGAATTCTATCAATTTAATCCCTCAGCGATCTCACGAGCTGTTATTTGTCGGTTTGCATTAATTAATGCCTTTATTATATCTTCATCAGCTTCAACTGGTCTTCCAGAACGTGGTGCATCTTCAACATCAAAATTTTCGGATCGAAATTTGCAAACCAGTTTTGGCTCTGGCGTTCTGACAATACATCTTCTTCAGACACATCGGATAATTTTTTTCTTGCTTGAACAGCATTTTTACCTTTTCGATAGTAAAAAAAGTAAAATATGCCAAAAATACTGCTTTCCACTTTCCATATTTGAAAGAGTACCAACCAAAAACTACCGCATAGAATCAATCTAACTTTTTCACAAGCAAGCATTGCTATATCAGCTGTCAAAATATTTAATGAATATGCAGCTTAATTGTCAAGTAAGCCGTGAAAAAATACAATTAAGACATCTGTTGGGGAAAAAATTAAATGACTGTCTGAACAACCCAATAGATACAAGTGTATTAATCCTTAACATTCCGAGTATACACCCAGCTTCGTACATAGAGCTTGAAATAGACATCGCCATAATGCAAACATATATTTATGTAGATTCCGTATCCAAGTGAGCAATATAATACGTAGCTCCTTTGTAGTTTCCTGCTAGAATATTCCAGTTCATATTATTATACTGGTTCTGACGAATTGCATAAATTATTGTCCTAAATTTACGAATGCCGCAGTGTCGAATCGCTTTGCGATTTACAATAATAAAAAGTGCGGCAACATTTGCATAATTACCGTGTATAATAATTTAAATATATATCATTATTAATGTGCAATAAATACGCGATGCAATAAGATTCGATCTTATTTTTCTCTAAAGAGAAAAAAAATATGAAATCAATTTTAAATAAATATAAAAAAAATGTTTTTATAATATAAATTCAATAAATTTTTGTACATCAGTACACGTCGTTATCATCATCCACTTGCAAAAAATAGTGTACCAATTTAAAGGCAGGTGCTCCGCCCTCCCCAGCTCTGACGCAGTACAGTGGAAATGCTTTCACGTACCCTCAGGCTATTTATATGCGGCTTGTCCGGAAAATCCGTTTTCATATTTCAGCCAAAACGGATATTACGTGTTCGCTCGTTTACCGCATTCGATTTTAATTACCGCGCAATTGCACGCGCTGTTTATTAGCAGCAAAGGTTAAGGATCGTTAAAATAGACGCAGACTAAAAAAAAAATCGTGCACAATCAATCAAACGCTATTTATCTAAGTTTTATTAAAACAGCTAAGTATCGACATACATCAACAATTTTAACAAAAAATATTCATTTAAATGTCATTAGTTGATGTTTTCTACTAAGATATATTTAATTTGAGATCATAAACAGCATTAACCTAGCCAAGTCGATGGGATCTATTTGGGACCCCAAGTTTTTGATTTTTCTCGAATAACTCTTTTAATATAAATCCTACATGTCACAAACTTGTTATATTTGTTTAAAAAAGTCTAGAGTATAAATATTATAAATAATCATTGACCTTTCATTTATATTATAAATAATCATTGAAACCTACAATTGACACTTGCGGTGAAAGCTCAGTTGGCGGCGGGACATCACCGAGTGCGCTTGTTATTAACGCGTCATATTGATTAATTAAAAAATCCAAAATATCGACCAAATTATGAAAAATATCATGAATAACTATTTTTATTCTTAGAATAATCCATTTTCAAGATATTTATATATATAAAAAAATCAAGATATTGATGAAGAATTCATTAATATCTTCCCTTGAAATGCTTGGGGTCTATTCTTCATAGTAAATAGTCCCCCATCACACGATGCGATTGATGTCGAACCCCTAAAATAGTATCGAGCAAAATGAATTTCCAAAGAAACAATTCTGAGTTAAAATTATCCACTTGATGGAAGCCATATTGTGCATCTAACATATGCATAATATTACATGGGGGCGAGGAGTCTTGGCAATGAATACTTTGTCAATAAAAATCAATACAGAAAAATACTAAATGAATAATATAAGGCATAATGTGATACGGAGGTCGTAATTCTGATATTACATTTATTTAATATTATAACAAAATATATTGAAATATGTTTGTTCTGCATTCAGAAAATTTGCGAAGGAGTAAAAGATCAAAAACAATGCGGCGTTTGTAGTATTGGATGGTAGTTATTATAATGTTGTGTTATTTAACCCTTTGACAGTTTAATAAAAATAATATTTACTATACCTAAAATGTTTACTTTTTTAATCATTAATTTTGTTTTAATTATTTTTTAAAAGCTCTGCCCATCTCTCAGACGTACTTTCACTCACTTTCAGTCGTACTAAACACTTAAAGGGTTAACCACGAAAATGTTATGTTATCTCTCGTATCACAGTTTAAACATAAATTGTTGTTATTTATTCAATTCATAAACATATTTAATCATTTTGCTGCTACGATCGTTAAGCAGCACAAGGATTAAATAAAAAAAAGTGTTTTTGAATCGTTCTTTAGTTTTATGAGTCCCAAATCAGCGACACTGAGGTTCTTTGAGCTTTTTTAAATCTTGATTATACGTCACGAAAATCAATTAAAAAACAAAATACTGCATATTTTTTCTACCAAATTTTATAACAGACTAAACATTTTAGAATTGCATTTTTCTCAATATAACTATACTATATATCATGAAATCGCAAATTTTTCTGCCCTTTAGCTACTGGAATGTTTTAAGTTAATATAAAAACGACGATATATCGTTCTTCAACACTAATCATAAAAGAAGAATGGCATATGACATGAATATTTAGAAATATTTTACCTTTACAGATGACTTAAAATTTAATTTGTTTGATGGAAACAATACAGTGAGTGTATATATTTCTTGTAGCATGAAGCGTAAAGTTTTCTCAGCAAGTATTGATGGAGTACCATGTATGTTTAAATCATGGAAAATTATTATTATCATTTGTGAGGATAAAACATACAAAAATTATGAGTTTTATTAAAATCAAAAAAACGTGCGTAAAATCAATCTGCCACGGGTGTTCACAATTATCACAAGTATCACAATTCTAAACACTAAAACTAATGACTCTATTGTACTACATATTTTTTAAAACA
This sequence comes from Philopotamus ludificatus, assembly GCA_022495035.1. Taxonomy (NCBI): domain Eukaryota; kingdom Metazoa; phylum Arthropoda; class Insecta; order Trichoptera; family Philopotamidae; genus Philopotamus; species Philopotamus ludificatus. The sequence goes on along the minus strand of JAGXCT010036911.1, from coordinate 18,451 downwards.
ATTTTTTTACACAATAGATACGTCCCACCAAAAACCGCGTAAAAAAGATAATAGAGCTCATAAAAAATATGTTATTATTATAAAAAACTACATTGTGGTATAGAAAATCGTGTAAAAAGTTTATAATGAAAACCCAATAAATAAATTATATAGATATTATTTATACATATGTATTTTAATTAAAAATAATACTAAAGAAAAATCTGCATCAGAATCTATCTGTCTTGTTGAATAATTTATTATTATTATCTGTTATCCACTTGTGTTTTTTGTTTCACAACTTGTTTATACATTTCTTGATATCCAACCATATAAGTCTGGAGGTTCCATTGGAATATTAAAACTTGTTCTCGGATCAAGAGGTTGGGATAATAAGAGAGAAAATTACAAACCCTCGTGAATTAAAGCAGCCGTTAGATGATCAATTTTACAATTTTGTTTACTTTTTTACCCATTAGTCATTGGCTATTGTGACATAAAATTGTGGCCATCTGTGCCAAAGAACACCGAGCACCAATTTTTTTCCGACAAGAGATGTGAGCGTTTTTTAACACCAGACTAGCATTATACATACATATTTTTTTTTGTATTTTATATTTTTTTAAAATAAATTAAATCCAGAATTTATCAATATTTTCGAATAAATTTGTAATACAGTCAGTCCTCGACTTACGCGAATTTTGAAATCGCGAAATAAACGCGAAAGATACAAAAGCAGTGAATGAGAAATGATATTGCATGCTACACTTTCGTTTATTAAAAAAAAAAAGAGGGCTAAAATACCATTAACACCGGACCGATACTTTAAATAGTTCATCCATAAATATATGTATGTAGATTCTGTTATGTGCAACGTGTATTATCCAAATATGCTAAATTTTATGATTTCTTCGATTTACGCGAAAACCTTCGGAAACAATTAATCGTGTACCTCGGGGACTTACTGTATACTGATTATTATTCGGGTACTGATTAATTGTGCATTGTTATTATTAATTGCAGCTATTTTAGATAGCATATCTCCACTTTAAAGGATAGCGTATCAAGGTTGATAGTGTGCAAAAACAATGGCTTTAAATAAAAATAGAGAAAAATATATAAGAGAAAAACTTTCTATAGAATGGGAAGATAAAAAAGAAAAATTTACGATGTTTTTCATTTTAAATAATAAATATTTAGATGAGGAAAGACGAGCCGCCGAGAAACGAGGACGCAGCCTTCAGATTTTCAGCAAAAAAATATAATAATTTCGAGGAGATTTACGCATTTCACTCTAATTGACAATGAATATTTATAATACAAACTCATACAAAAATATGTATAAAATGATATTTTTACAAACTAATATAAAATGTTTTGAGTTACACACATTATTAAAATATTAAACGTTTCAATATTGTGGATATAGGTTAATTACTTTTATATTTGTTGGAAACTCGGATACAATTTCCGCCAATTTCAGCTGTCCCAGCTTCCACAAAATTTACATTTAATGAATTATTTATCTTCAATTTCCTCTGGCGAGTTACCTTTTCCTTGAATAAATGGGGGGTACATTTAATAATAAAATGATGAAACAATTTCGTGAGACAGCTCGACTAAAATTAGAAACGAAATGAATTTTACATGAAGTATTTTTTCATTGCTGCAGAAAAATTTTCCCATATCAAATTTCACAGGATGAAATTGATTCGATTAAAAATAATTTTAATCAATCTATTGAGATGACGAAATTTTGCGCATTCGCAAAGTGGAAGAGCACGTGCTCTCACGTGTCATATCTCTGTATTTATAACCGCATTTATAAATACATCAGGTTGAACACTATTCGCAGATGTTAATAATACTTCATTATATGACAATATTTATACGTACTGACTCCCGCTAAGAACGAACACGTGTATCTCGATTGTGATATTATATTATTGCGGTTATTGAAATAAAATATTCGATTTACGTTTAAATATCAGAAAATGTCTATATATATACGATTTATTAAAAAAAATATTTATGAAAGATACTTCAGCGTCGTTCATCCACATAATCTTAGTTAGATTATCGAAAGAAAAACATGGATAAGATGAAAATAGACGCTAACAGATTATCTCCACTTATTTAACTTTCGCTGTTTGGCTAAGTGACAAATGACAACAAGAGTGAATAGCGTTATTTTTAATTATTGTGTTTTTAACGCTCCAACTAGATGGAACAACGATGATATGCCATTTAAATAAATATTAATGCTCGATAAAAATTCAGAAACATGGCCATTGTTCTTGAAATTTTAATCATTAATGCGACAATGTGCGCATAGCTCACCGACACGTTGGAAAGTGTTCGTTGGTCGCGTTTCAGTGTTGTAATGCTGAATAAATTACATGTCGAGAAATTCACACGATATATTGTGAGGTCAAGTTCAAGGCATAGGTCCCGTGGCCTTTCAAATTTTCAGCGCAAATACGCGAAATGGCCGAAATTCGGCCTTGTGCCCTGATAACTGTTAGCACTCTTGAGATTCGCTAATGCAATTATCGCTTCTCCCCTCAGCTCGCTCGCAGCGCTTTATAATGGAATCGTCAGAGGCTGTTATCGAAGATTGCGTGGAAAACCATTAAATCAAGCGAGTGGTAAAAAATTTCGTCACGAGAAAAGGAACAAATAATTTGCAACTTAGCGAGAAAATAAAGTTGTAATAATGGCATCGAATAGCTATTATCAAACAATAGATCGTGATACCATTTAAAAGGAATTACGCAAGAGTCATTTTTCGACTTATTCCATACATAATTTAAACTAAAATTATACTTTCGACCTACTGAAAAAGATTAACCCAGTCGTGCCGATGGGGTCAATCTGGGACTCCAAGTATTTCATTTTTCTCGTAAAACTTTTTTAATATAAATCCTACTTATCACAAACCACTTCTATTTATCTAAAAAAGTCTAAAGAATAAATGTTATGAATAATCATTGACTTTTATTGTCCGCAATTGCGAAAAGAAATAACAACAACAATATTCGTTACTATAGCCACGGATGCGATTTTTTTTCTAGCTCGCATCTGATACGATGTGTAGAGTGCGTTTAAAACGTATACAAGTGACAAGTGCCGCGAGAACTCAGTCTGCAGCGGAACATCGCCAGGTGTGTGTGTCATTTACGCGTAATATTGATTAGTTAAAAAATTAAAAATATCGACCAAATTTTAAAGCATATCATGAATAACTATTTTTATGAGTCAAGATACAAAGATTTCACTAATATCTTGACGGACGACAATTGATCCTTCTGACAACGCGGATGGTTACGAGCCGCCATGGCAGATCGGTTCATAATAACCAGTGTTATTTATGGCTTGTAGATAACAAACACTCTGTTATGATAATGTAAGTTAACCGCGAAGTTCTGGGATTTTTTTATGACACTGCCCTAGAGGAAATGTAAGTGGAAGAAACGCATTCACTGCGAATCTTTAAACTCATTATTGATCCTTTATAATGGTGAATCAAGCTTTGTATTTTTTCTGTCATACCATTTACCTATCGTCAAATAGTAAAATAAATTATTACCACTAAGATAAATAAGGCATAGCATTAATAGAGTGCTTTCAAGCTATAGTCCAAATTAAAACTATATATTTACAAATTGTAAGCAATAATTAGAAATAACGACAAAAAGTTTAATGGAATTACAGTATATCATGCACGCCACTCATCAATATAATTTATTTAGATTTTTTATTAATTACGACGTTGTTAGCGTCATATTTACCAACCCCTAGTTTGCGCCATATAGTCAATTTTCTCTGAAAGTTAGCCGTCCAATTAAACTCAATCACGGTTAACTAGTTAATCATAATAAATTGCTGCTAGAAATTATGCTATTTATACAAAACTTACAGAACCTTAATAAAAAAAAATAACACACATCCAAAGCGTTTCCTGATATAATACGCCAATTCGTAAATTCCATTCCTCTGTGTGCATATAAACTAAAAGTAGATTCTACGTAATTTTAATGTGAAGCTAGAATCATCTCTTATTTATATATGGATGGATGAAGCTAAAACATTTTTTTATTATAATATACAGTCAGTTCTCGACTTACGACCACGTCGACTTGCCTAGATTCGCATTTACGAAGAAAATTCGTAAATAAAAAAATAGCTATCTGTTTGTATCAAATATTTACTGAATTTAAAGTTTTATTTTGATTTTTACTCCCAATATCTCAAATTAGAGAAGAACCATAGATTAGGAAAATAAAATAAAAATAAAAAGCCAGCATTAATGCGGCAAAAAGTGTCACACTTGTTATGGAAATTCAAATTGTCTCATTAAACTATATCAACTAGAATAAAGAACAAAGGACGAATTCGTGAAGCAGTAAATATATCGGTATCGGTGAAATTAACGATTATCAACAGTATGAATTTTAATAGAATGAGTAGAAGATATATTATTGTACAATTCGCTAAGCAACATTATCTGGAGGTTAACAATGAAGAAGTAATTTAACTTTGGAAAAATTATGTCGAAGAACTCACAAACCCAAGATTTGATTGAAATTACGGATGAACGAGTTCCAATAAAAATAAAGGGACCGAAAGAATTAGATAAACTCGAAGAACTACAAAAAAATGTGCTATAATACATGAATGCAGTTTTTGCCAAGACTAGTTGACGGATTTCAGAAATTGGAAAATATTAGCAGATATCAAGAAATCTTCGAAGGAAAGCCA